>QRFJ01000132.1:1772140-1837624 GCA_006176705.1 Cocos nucifera
TTCAAATAGGTCTGATGTACACCTCTCAAACTTAAAATAATTCATGCTATTGGTTTTTGTTTGCCTCTAAAGAAATAGTAATTGTGCAGCTCCCGAAATGAATATAGATTATTTGACAATATTTTAGCTTAGAAGTGGGATGTTCTCCTGTGTTACTTGATGTAAAGATTTATAAGTTGGAGAAATATACATGGATGTTGAATGATAAAGGTAGCAATGGTAGATAAAATGATCATTAATCTTGCAATGCTGGGTCTACACCGTTGAAGATTGAACTCTTCTTAATAGAGTGACATGCTTGTTGACCCGAGCGGCTGTTAAAACTTGTATGGATTGCTTCCACTATGACTTCTGATATAGTCCAAATATACGATGCTACTAAATGTGGGAACTGGGACATGACAAGTTATCTTTAATTGTAAGCTGCTTGAAGTGCAGATCAGTTAAATTATTTTTACTAGCCCTAATTTAAAATTGGAATACTTAACAAATCAATCGGTCACTTTTTAACATTGATTTATTATGTTGGTTTCATTACTGTATATACATTACTTGGTTTTAGCTTCCAAGCAAAGGGTGCATTAAGTCTTAGGCTACATAGCTTTGATAGTTTTATAAATCACAAACATATGGTACAGGGCCTAAAACCCAGTTTGATGAATTTTCTTTTGCAATTAGTTTCTGGCACTCTTAGTTTTGCGGATTTTGTACGCAAATGATATTCTCCCCTTAAAGCCAGCTTTGACATGTGCTTTGAAAGTTAATATGTAAAAACTTAAAATGTGGATTACTGTGAGCCTTGAATATGTTGTCTTTCATCACAACGTGCATGTATATGATAGGACAGTTACAGATGTAAGTGGGCAAGGTGACCCAAAATAAATCTTAACCACTGGTCTGGTGTATGAACTTTCAACTTACACCAATTCTGTGATCATGTTCGCTATGGCTTTAGCATAACTGGATCCAGCCTAATCTGACACTTTTAAAGACAATTAAGTTCCAAGTTTGCTTGTAGCTCATGATACTTTTTGTTAGCATAAACTTGATTGACAATTCGACCTAACTTGACTGTGTTAAATTAATGAATTGGATCAGCATTAGATCTTATAACTGAAGCCAAATAGGACTAGATCTAGGGCAAGCAAGTCTCCTAGCAGGCCTGACTCTCATGGACATAAATTTAATATGTACAAGTGGACTCTTCCTATAAACCAATCCTTGCCAGCTATTGTTAGCAAATCAACTCCCCACCCTGTTATTCTCCCAATTTAAGATTTCTGCATATTAATTTAAAATGTTCTAAACATGTGAGGTAATATCATGGTGCATGTTCTACACTGCGTGTAGACAAGGTCGACCTGATCTGTATATGTAGCATTTACATATTTAGGAAAATAGGATTTGTCCTGAATTTGTGAGTGTTTCCAACAGAAACATTTAACCAAACAAGGCTATCCTTTAACATCTTAGATGGAAACAAGACTGTGTTCACCCATATGCTTGATATCTTTGATAAGCAATCATCAGTTTATGTCAACCATGATCAGTTTTGTACAGTTTTGCTATCTATACATGAATCTTTTCTTTTAAGTACAAGGAATACAAGGATCTAATGCATTTTTTTCCATATGCTTAGGAAGAAGATATCGAAGGAGTTGAATTTCTGATAATTGCCAGTGATGGGCTTTGGAATGTCATATCTAATAAGGTAATTATCCAGACTTCATTTGCTTTTCGTGATATATTTGCTGCCAACATGCTGTATTCATTGCATTTTAGCTGATGAGAAACTTTATCATGCCCAAAACTACTCTTTTTAAATATCTTGATTTAAAAAAAAAAAGGGTTCTTAGAGGAACTTTAAGTGTTTGGTAGTTGCTCGAAGGTCTTGCTAATTTATTCTATTATTTTGTGATGATGGAAATTTGGTTTTTCTTTCTTAAATAAACCTCTCATGATATTCGGAAGGCTGAAAGATATCTGTCTATGTTTGATGTATACGAAGTCACCAGTCCTGTTAAATGATTTTTGAGTTTTCTAATCGTAAGTGAGTTGTCATCAGGGAATTATGAAATTTCTTTTTGAGTGCCGGCAGTTACTGAAAATACCCAATTTTTCTTATACGATTTTTTTTAAGCTTCATGCAAATTCAAAACATCAATAACTCTTTATAAATGCACAGTTATACTGCATTAAGGTTTTGCTTATCGGTAAGTAACCTTTGGCTACCCCACTAAGGAAAGTCCTTGCTACGGCCCTGCTGTGGTGTTCATTGATAGGTAGATTATCAATGTACTGTGGAAAGTTGGGCATTGTTAGTGTTATGTCAAGCACTGCCAAGGGTCTCAGCTAATTCCTCTCCATGTGAGAGGGCCAGGGTTTGGATCCTGGTGGTGGCAACCCCACAATATTTCTTAGGAAAAAATAAAAAAAAGCCATCACTTTGTTACTGAATGTATCAGCGGAACTGTAAAGATCCGACCCTGTTTGTATTGTAGGTCTTGTCCGTCCTTTTATGATGATACTGCATTCTCTCTTTTTCTTTTTTTAAATAATTTGTGCATTAACTTAATTTCCAGATACACAGGCATTGCATATTTGAGTATCTCACAAATCCTTGCTGTTTTATGTCTAGGATGCTGTGGACATTGTGCAAGGCATGTCCGATGCTGAAACTTCTGCTAGAAAACTTATAGAAGAAGCCTATTCCAGAGGAAGCAATGATAACATCACATGTATTATTGTCCGATTCGACAATTCATGACTGTATTAATTTATCTAGATCTATGCCATCCAGAGAAGTAAAACTGATTCTTTACCAGAAAATAGAACTGATCATTCTCTACGTGGTCCAAGTGCTTGATCTTGCCAGTTTTAATTTAGCCTGCCTGGTGGATCTCAGCTTAACATGCCCGTAGCGTCTGTTCGTTTATTAGCTGACTGCTTACAAACCAACTCATTGTACTAACTAGACTTCAGTGTGTTTAATTACCCTTGGCTTGCTTCTGCCCCAGTTCATCATTTGTGGGGTTGTAAGACTCTGAGCTTGTTGAATGCGTCTTATATGAATGTCATGCATTTCTGATCACATTTTCTGATTCACCTAGAGGGAGATCGTAAGCCTTGAAGTTGTGAGCATGCAGGTCAGGTTGCAATGTGAGCTTGTGTGTTAATATTTATTTTAGTTGATTAGATTAATCAGGTTGATTGATGCTGTCTAGCTTGCATGTATGATGATCTAAGTTTATTGTCCTTCATTTTTCTGGACTTTATTCTAGAGATGGCACTCCTTGTGGTCGACCATCACTGCAGCCTTTTCTTCAGTGTCCTTCGGCATAACTCTAGCTTAAAAATTCGAAAAGAACAATGATTGTTTTCTATTTGTAGAGATGATAATGAGAAGATAATACTTTAGAAATTCAGATAAGCACCCAATCTTTCTGTGAATGACTTTATATCAAATTAAAACAGGCCAAATTCAAGTTCTGCCAATTGGATGGACTCCATGGGAGAGAGGTACATCATGTGGATGTGATGTTGAAGGATAAGGGCGCACAAGTTTTTTTTTTTTTTTTTTTCTTTTTTTCTTTTTAAAATATTTACGTTGGGACTCTTTTTCAAAGCAGCAGCGTGTACAGAGACGGCTGTCTCAACTATTTTTAAATGATTGCAATCAGTCTGCAACTATCAGGTTCATGAATCTTATATATTGCTTTTGAAATTATATAAATTTCCATTTTGTTTGGATAATTTTTAACATATTTTTTTCATTGTCTCACGCTTGCGTTTTCAGGAGGCACCAGAGCAATAACTTTTTGTCATTCCAAAGCTATTTCCTAACTTTGCTATATCAGAAAGTAGTTTGATTATAAAATTTTCTTTATAGATTTCACTTTCCTTTTTTTTTCTGACAAATGCCTTTGCAATTTTTAAAAGGAATATACGGTGGTACAGTTTGTTAATATTTTATTTTAGAATAGATTGGACTTGAAGCCGTAATAATACAAGGTCTAAGTTATAAGTTTAATTGATCTCGCTTTTTTGTAATTAAGGTATAGATTTTAAATTATATGCTTATTATTTTTTATTTGTCTCTCTTGATGTGTGCTAGAGAAGGATAGCAATTTTAGCTCATTCATCTAATCTAATTTGAATTCAATTTTATAGATTTCTTAATGTGTACTAGATAAGGATGGCAATTTTAGCTAATCCATCATATATCCAATCTGATTCAATCTGATCAGGGGTCAATTTTATCCAAGTTGATCAGAATTGGGACAGCTGTAGGGTCTAGAAAAAATAATTGAAGAGGATTTGAGATGGGCATAAATAACGGTATGCTTTATCCTGAATCTAATTAAATATAATTTTAATCTTAATCTATTTTATAAAATTATAATTATTTTATAATATTTATATAATAAGTTTACTATTCGATTCGATCTGATCCTTCTTATATATTCAATCCGATCTATGCATATTTTTGATCCAATCTAATTCAATTCATATGGAGTGAATATAGATATAAAATTTTTAATTATAAAATAGGTATGGGTATCGGCTAATTCGGTCTATACTCAAACTGTTACTATCCTTAGCACTAGATGTTCTTGATTTATTATTTCATTACTGTTGGTGCAGAAATCCGTCGCCGCCGGGGGTCGCCGCAATCGAGGCCGCTGGGCGCCGCCGGGGACCTGCAAAACGAAGTCCCGTCCGGAACCGGTGGGGTGGTGGCTCCGGCAGGACCCTCCGACGGTCAAGTTAGTTTCTGACCAACAGTAATGGAGTGCTCGGAATGAGTTCCGGAGCTTAGAGATGTGGAGGAGAGCTTAGAGAGTCAAGAGTCCAGAGAGCTTAGCCTTAGTGTGTCGGGAGGGTCCTTGATATAGCGGAGCTTGATGGTGACAACTGCAGCCGCGTGCTGGCGGGCCGCTCGAGGTTCGGTGGAGTCAGTCTCACTGGCGCCGCGTGCGGCGGATGGAGGGTGACAGCCATCGCCGCCTGACAGTGGGTCGCTATCGCCCGCGGCGGACTGACCGATGGTGCGGCGGACTGACTGATGGTGATGGTTGCAGAGCTTGCCGAATGAAGGGATGAAGGCCTTCGTCGTGTGCCCATTTCGGAGGAGTTCGGGCTTCCTGAAGAGGAAGATAGGAGGGAGTTCGGCTCCCATAGGCGTCTGGCGAGAGGTATGCAGCTAAGGCCCGTCCGCAGAAGAGTTCGGCAACTGAGAAGCCGCGGCTCGGCCGTCTGGGATTCGGCCGGCTGTTGGACTTGGGCTGAGGCTTGGACACTTGAGAGTTCGGTAGGAGCTCGGTCGGCCGAAGTTTGACGAGGGCGACCGCTGAGGAGTTCGGCCCAGTGACGACTGCTGAGGAGTTCGGGCTCCTGAGTGGCGACCGCTTGGGGATTCTACTAAAGCCCGTCGGCTGAGGAGTTCGGCCGCTAAGAGGACTTCATTGAAGCCCGGCCGCACGGGCTCGCCAAGGGTCGGTCCGAAGGAGTTCGGCTGCACGGGCTCGCCTGGGGCCGGTCAGAAGGAGTTCGGCTGCACGGGCTCGCCTGGGGCCGGTCAGAAGGAGTTCGGCCGTGGGATCCGAAGGAGCTCGGCCAGGGCTCGCTGATTCGGCCTCTAGGGAGTTCGGCCCGGATCTCGGTGCAGGGGAGTTCGGCCTCTAGGCAGTTCGGCCGTGGGAAGTCCGAAGGAGTTCGGCTGCACGGGCTCGCCTGGGGTCCGAAGGAGTTCGGCCGCGGGAAGTCCGAAGGAGTTCGGCCTGGCGCCTGGCGCTGAAGCTCTTCAGCGGCTACTGGTTGCATTGGGCTGAGCGTTGGGCCGGGCTTCGGCAGGAGCGGGATTTATCCCCAACAGTAGCCCCCCCACTCCCGAGTTCAAAAATTGAAGGAAGGGAGTACCGAAAACAGGCGACTGCCGAAGTCTTCTTCCAGGCTCCGCATTTGTTGCAGCTGAAGCTCGGGGGAGGTCTCATCCCCAGTCGTTGTTTGGAGTTGAAGTGGGACTCGTTTCCAGCCAAAATTGGAGTGAAGCCGACGTTGAGGCCGGAGTCAATGTCGCCCCCCGTGGTCAGGGTCGGAGGTGACATTGCCTTCGTCAACCGAAGTCGATTCGGGGGAGACCTCCTCTTTTTGCAGTCAAGGTTATGATCGCTTGGGGGAGATCCCGTCTCCCGCTGATGCTGATACCGAAGTTGAAGCCGAGGTCTGAAGGAGACCTCGTCTTCCGCAGTGAAGCTTGCCGTAGACTCTGGGGCTCGGCCTTGGACCTTGCTCGCGTCAGGACGAGGTTCTCCTCTTGTTCCCAACGGGCTGCGGGGGCACATGGGGACCGTCGTCCTCGTCTCTCCCCCCATCCCGTCCTTGGTGGACGGGGCCTTTGACTTTGCTCACGCTAGGACGAGGTTCTCCTCCTGTTCCTAGCCGGCTGTGGGGGCACATGAGGACCGTCGTCCTCGCTTCTCCCCCCATCCCGTCCTTTGTGGACGGGGCCTTCGACTTTGCTCGTGCTAGGACGAGGTTCTCCTCCTGTTCCTAGCCGGCTGTGGGGGCACATGAGGACCGTCGTCCTCGCTTCTCCCCCCATCCCGTCCTTTGTGGACGGGGCCTTTGACTTTGCTCACGCTAGGACGAGGTTCTCCTCCTGTTCCTAGCCGGCTGTGGGGGCACATGGGGACCGTCGTCCTCGCTTCTCCCCCCATCCCGTCCTTTGTGGACGGGGCCTTCGACTTTGCTCACGCTAGGACGAGGTTCTCCTCCTGTTCCTAGCCGGCTGTGGGGGCATTTCCGCTCGCTTTTTTCCTTTTTTTTTTTTTTTTTTTTTTTTTTTTTTTCAGTGACCCTGAAACGATAGTGTCGAGCAACAAGGTTTTATTGAGGAAAACTACTGGTAGTACATTCTCAGGTTTTCTGAGTTCCAAGGTCGGGGAAGCGCTAGTCCTCCGAGCTCCTTTAGGCGATAGGTACCAGGTCGGATGACCTCTACCACTTCGTACGGACCTTCCCAATTTGGGACGAGCTTCCCTTGACTCTGGGGCTGGGAGACGGCTGCTCGTCGGAGCACTAAATCCCCAATTCTGAACGCCTTGCTTTTGACTCTGGAATTGTAATACCGAGCCACCTTCCGTTGGTAGGCGGCCATTCGGATGCGGGCTGCCTCCCTCTTTTCTTCCAGAAGGTCGAGGTTGGTCCTGAGGTCCTGGGGGTTGAGTTGCTCGTTGAAGCTCACGATTCGAGCGGACGGGAGTTTGAGCTCGATCGGGATGACTGCCTCGGTGCCGAAGGCCAAGGCGAAGGGTGTCTCGCCGGTCGGTACCCTCTGCGTTGTTCGGTATGCCCAGAGAACGTGGTAGAGTTCGTCTACCCAGGCCCCTTTTGCCCTGTCGAGCCTCGTCTTGAGGCCTTGCAGCAGGGTCCGATTGGTCACTTCGGCTTCCCCATTGGCTTGCGGATGAGCCACCGATGTGAAGTGGTGGGAGACGTTTAGTCCTTCGCAGAACTCGGCAAACCGGGCTCCAGCGAACTGTCGCCCATTATCGGTTATGAGAGCTCGGGGCAGACCGAACCGGCAGATCAGCGTCTTCCAGACGAAGTCCTGCACCTTGGCCTCGGTGATCTTCGCTAGTGGTTCCGCCTCGACCCACTTGGTAAAGTAGTCGATCGCGACCAGGAGGAACTTCCGTTGTCCGGACGCTGTTGGGAAGGGGCCGAGGATGTCCATCCCCCACTGCGCGAAGGGCCAGGGTGCAGTGAGCGGAGTGAGTTCGGATGCCGGCTGCCTTTGCACGCTGGCGTTCTTCTGGCAGCGGTCACACCTCTTCACGTATTCCATGGAATCACGAAGTAGGGTCGGCCAGTAGTACCCTTGCCGAAGTAGTCTTTGCGATAGGGATCTGGCTCCCGCGTGACTTCCGCAGAGTCCTTCGTGGACATCCTGTAGCGCGATGCAGGCCTCAGAGGGTCGGAGGCACCTCAGCAACGGGAGGGAGTACGACCTTTTATATAACCTGCCCTCGTACAAGACGTAGCGGGAGGCTTGACTCCTGAGCTTCCGAGCTTCTCTCCGATCGTGGGGGAGGACCCCTTCTTCGAGGTAGGCGATTAGCGGATCGATCCAGCTGGGCTCGAAGTCCGTCCGCAGGACGGCCGGAGGTTCCTCGGTGGTCGGGCACTTCAGAGTTTCCAGAAACACCTCTTTTGGTAGTTCGGCCGGGGCAGAGGTGGCCAACTTGGAGAGGAGGTCGGCCCTTGTATTCCCGGTCCTTGGGATGTGCCGAATGTTGAAGCTGTCGAAGGCTGGTATTAAGTTCTTCACCTTCCCGAGGTACATCACCATGCTTTCCTCCCGCGCCTCGTAGCTGCCGCCGACCTGACCGACCACCAACTGGGAATCGCTATAGACTTGAAGCCGACCCACCTTCAATTCCCTGGCTATCTGCAGCCCGGCTATCAGCGCTTCATACTCGGCCCCATTGTTGGTTGTGGGAAACTCGAAGCGCAATGCGTACTCGGTGACGATCCCTTCGGGGCTAACCAGGACCAGCCCTGCGCCGGCCCCGCTAGAGTTGGATGAGCCATCCACATGCAGAACCCAGGCGCCTTCAAGAAGGTCGGCCCTTTCTTCAGGGAAGCTCGACCGCCACAGCTCGGCTTCGTTGGGGCCTGGTCTCCCTCCGATGATAGTCTCGCTTGAATCAAGCTCGGCTTCAGCTGGTGCGGTGCATTCCAGCACGAAGTCTGCCAGTATCTGAGCCCTGATCGATGGCCTGGGCCGGTAATTGATGTCGAACTCCGTGAGCTCGATCGCCCATTTGGCGATTCTTCCTGAAGCGTCTGCGCGGTGGAGGACGGCTCTTAATGGTTGGTCCGTGAGGACCGTGATGGTATGCTCCTGAAAGTAAGGTCGGAGCTTCCTGGCTGCGATCAGAAGACAGTAAATTAGTTTTTCTAACTTGGAGTACCTGGTCTCCGCGTCCCTCAAGGCTCGGCTCACGTAGTAGACTGGTTGTTGCGCCTTCGTATCTTCCCTGACCAGGACAGCCGCCAGGGCCATTGGAGAGACAGCTAGGTATAGGAGCAGCCCTTCTCCAGGTTCGGGCTTTGCCAGCAGTGGAGGCGCGCCGAGGTAGTTTTTAAGCTCTTCGAATGCCTGTTTGCACTCCGCTGTCCAGCAAAAATCTTTCGATCGCCTGAGGACCTGGAAGAAAGGCAGGCACCGCTCGGCCGACCTTGAGACAAAGCGGTTCAAGGACGCCACCTTCCCAGCCAGGCGCTGAACTTTCTTAATTGTTTTCGGGGTAGTCATCTCCTGGATGGCTCGGATTTTCTCGGGATTTGCCTCGATTCCGCATCTCGACACCATGAATCCTAAAAATTTTCCGGAGGTCACGCCGAAGGCGCATTTGGTCGGGTTCAACTTCATCTTGTGCCTCCTAAGCGCACCGAAAGTTTCTTCAAGGTCGGCGAGGTGGTCTGTCGAGGCTCGGCTTTTGACCAGCATGTCGTCCACGTACACCTCCATGTTGCGGCCGATCTGCCCCTTGAAGACCTTGTTGACCAAGCGCTGGTAGGTGGCTCCTGCATTCTTGAGTCCGAAAGGCATGACCCTGTAACAATAGAGACCTCGGTCAGTAATAAAGGTGGTCTTTTCTTCATCCTCGGGCGCCATGCGTATCTGGTTATAACCAGAAAATGCGTCCATAAAAGTGAGGAGCTCGTGGCCCGAGGTTGCGTCACCAGCTGATCGATCCTCGGCAGGGGGTAGCTGTCCTTTGGGCAGGCTTTGTTCAGCTTCTTGAAGTCGACGCACATCCTCCATTTGTTGTTTGCTTTTTTTGACGAGGACCACGTTCGAGACCCAGGTCGGATAGTTGACCTCCCGGATGAGTCCAGCTTCAAGGAGCTTATCCACTTCTTCGGCTACCGCCTTCTGTCTTTCTGGGGCTTGGCGGCGTAATTTTTCTCTGACGGGTCGGTGCCCTGGGTCGATGGCCAGCCGATGTTCTATGACATCGGCGTCGATCCCTGGTACATCCGCTGGGGCCCAGGCGAAGACGTCTGCATTCCTTCTGAGGAAAGCGACGAGCTGTCCCTTGACCTCGGCCGCTAGGTTGGAGCCGATCCGCACCTCATGCCCCGGGTCTCCATCGCGTAAGGACACAGGGACGAGGTCTTCCGCAGGTTCGCCCCGCTCTTCAGTGAGGTCGTCGCGGACGTCCAGTCCGTCAACAAGGCAAGGGTCGGGCCGGTCTCCCTCGCGCAGGGCGATTGAGTAGCAGTACTTTGCCAGGGCTTGGTCTCCTCTGACTTCGCCGACTCCATGGCTCGTCGAGAATTTCATCTTTAAGTAGTAGGTTGACACTACCGCCCGTAGCGCGTTAAGGCCTGGTCGCCCAAGGATTGCATTATAGGCGGACGGGGTCCTTACGACAAAAAAGTCGATCCGCGCCTTGGCCGATTTTGGGGATTGGCCCGCCGTCACCGCCAAAGTCACCATGCCTTCGATCGGAACGGCGTGTCTGGCAAATCCCACCAGGGGAGAATTTACAGGTCCTAAGCGGGTGTCAGGTAGGGACATTTTTAAGAAGGCATCGTAAAACAATATGTCCGTCGAACTTTCATTATCCACCAAAATGCGGCGTACATCATAATCAGCGACGTTTAAAGAGATTACAACCGCATCGTTATGCGGAAATCTGATCCCCTGGGCGTCTGCCTCGGTGAAGGTCACGGGCTCCGAGGTCCTCTGCCTCTTTGCCGATCCCTCGGGTTCGTCGGTCTTTCCCTGCTGCGGTCCTCCCGAGATGGTGTTAATGACGCCAAGAGACGGCCGGTCCTCCTGCCGATCTTCCCCAATCGGCGGCAACATTCTCGGCCGATCTTCCTGCTCTTTAGATCGTCTTCGCAGGAACCGGCCAAGCCTGCCCCGCCGGACCAGCTCCTCGATTTCGTCCTGGAGCTGGATGCACTCCTCAGTATCGTGACCGTGGTCACGGTGGTAAAGGCAGAACTTGTTGGGGTTGCGTTTTCTAGGATGGGAACGCATCCTCTCCGGCTCCGGAAGTCGTCCCTTGATCTCCAGCAGCACTTGAGCCTTCGGGGCGTTGAGGGGGGCGTAGCTGTGAAAACGCCGTCGGAGGGGAGAACCTCGGCGCGGGGAGGGACCTCGTCGCGAGGGAGAACCTCGGCGCCGGGGGGAACTTCGGCGTCGGGTGGGACTTCGGTGCCGAGGAGAACTTCGGCGCGCCCTTCCGTCGGTGGCTTCCCGCCCCCGAGCCTGAGGTGGAGTCCGGGCACGCCCACGCGACCAGGGGGAGTTCGGGAACGCGGCCAGGCTTCGGTGCGCTTTCTTTCCTCGGCAGGCCTTCCCGCTCTGCCTACTCGTCGCTTGTCGCGAGCTTCACTATCCTTGGCCTCGAAAGCCTCTTCTGCCCGGGCATAGCTTTCGGCCCGAGCTAGCATGTCAGCGAAGTCCCTGGGATATTTCTTCTCCAGGGAAAACAGCAGGTCGTTCTTCTGAAGGCCGCCCTTGAGGGCGGCCATAGCAACTGATTGGTCCAGGTTCCGGACTTCCAGCGCGGCAGCGTTGAACCGGGTGACGTAAGCCCGGATGGGTTCCCCCTCTTTTTGCCTGATGGCCAACAAGGAATCCGAGCCTCTGCGCGGCCGTTTGCTGCTGACGAAGTGGGTCCGCGAATTGTTGACTCATTTGGTCAAACGACAGGATGGTGCCCGGCTTAAGCGCCGAGTACCAATTCCTAGCCGCTCCCTTGAGGGTAGAAGGGAAAGCCCGACACAAAATGGCATCAGGGGCGCCATGGAGTAACATCGTCGTCCTGAAGGCCTCCAAATGGTCGACCGGGTCAGCGGTCCCATCGTAGCTTTCAAAATGCGGGAGCTTGAAGTTCGGTGGTACCTGTTCCTGCATAATTTTCAGTGAGAAGGGAGGATCAGTGCAAATATCGTTACCGCGGGAGGAAGGAGTATGACGAAGTTCTTCTATGCGCCATCCCATCTCCATGAGCCTTTGGTCCAGGAAATCTTCGCGATCCTTAATCCTCAAGGTCTTCTCGCGGAAGGGGTGCGAAGCTTCTCCTTGGGTTGAGCCGCGGTCCGAGCAGGGGCTCTTTGCCGGCTGCCCTTCTCTCCCGAGGGCCGGAGGTTGGATAGCCCACATCGGTCGCTCTTGGACTGGATTCCCGGGCTCCGGGGAACCCCGCGCCGGTCGAGTGGGCGCTGGACCTCGCGAATGCGTGGCTTGCACTGCCTGCACCACCTCCGTAAGATCGCGGACCTGCTGGGCAAGCAGGTCGAACCGCTCCGCATCTACCGCGAGTACGGAGCGGGCCCGCGTCGCCGGGGCCGGAGTGGGAGCGGACGGACCCGAACGGGATCGGGCCGCGGAGGCTGCCGACCTCCGGGTCGAGGTTCTTCTGGGGGGCATCTTTCTTTCAGAAAAGGAATACTGAAGAGGGAGGAGAGAGATCCGGAACAGGGGAGGGAAATCGTCGCCGAGCACTCCTTTAAGAACAAGGAAACCTCGAAGGTTCGGTCCCTTCCTCCAGCGTCAATCTGTTGGTGCAGAAATCCGTCGCCGCCGGGGGTCGCCGCAATCGAGGCCGCTGGGCGCCGCCGGGGACCTGCAAAACGAAGTCCCGTCCGGAACCGGTGGGGTGGTGGCTCCGGCAGGACCCTCCGACGGTCAAGTTAGTTTCTGACCAACAGTAATGGAGTGCTCGGAATGAGTTCCGGAGCTTAGAGATGTGGAGGAGAGCTTAGAGAGTCAAGAATCCAGAGAGCTTAGCCTTAGTGTGTCGGGAGGGTCCTTGATATAGCGGAGCTTGATGGTGACAACTGCAGCCGCGTGCTGGCGGGCCGCTCGAGGTTCGGTGGAGTCAGTCTCACTGGCGCCGCGTGCGGCGGATGGAGGGTGACAGCCATCGCCGCCTGACAGTGGGTCGCTATCGCCCGCGGCGGACTGACCGATGGTGCGGCGGACTGACTGATGGTGATGGTTGCAGAGCTTGCCGAATGAAGGGATGAAGGCCTTCGTCGTGTGCCCATTTCGGAGGAGTTCGGGTTCCTGAAGAGGAAGATAGGAGGGAGTTCGGCTCCCATAGGCGTCTGGCGAGAGGTATGCAGCTAAGGCCCGTCCGCAGAAGAGTTCGGCAACTGAGAAGCCGCGGCTCGGCCGTCTGGGATTCGGCCGGCTGTTGGACTTGGGCTGGCTGAGGCTTGGACACTTGAGAGTTCGGTAGGAGCTCGGTCGGCCGAAGTTTGACGAGGGCGACCGCTGAGGAGTTCGGCCCAGTGACGACTGCTGAGGAGTTCGGGCTCCTGAGTGGCGACCGCTTGGGGATTCTACTAAAGCCCGTCGGCTGAGGAGTTCGGCCGCTAAGAGGACTTCTTCATTGAAGCCCGGCCGCACGGGCTCGCCAAGGGTCGGTCCGAAGGAGTTCGGCTGCACGGGCTCGCCTGGGGCCGGTCAGAAGGAGTTCGGCTGCACGGGCTCGCCTGGGGCCGGTCAGAAGGAGTTCGGCCGTGGGATCCGAAGGAGCTCGGCCAGGGCTCGCTGATTCGGCCTCTAGGGAGTTCGGCCCGGATCTCGGTGCAGGGGAGTTCGGCCTCTAGGCAGTTCGGCCGTGGGAAGTCCGAAGGAGTTCGGCTGCACGGGCTCGCCTGGGGTCCGAAGGAGTTCGGCCGCGGGAAGTCCGAAGGAGTTCGGCCTGGCGCCTGGTGCTGAAGCTCTTTAGCGGCTACTGGTTGCATTGGGCTGAGCGTTGGGCCGGGCTTCGGTAGGAGCGGAATTTATCCCCAACAAATACTATTTTCAAGAATCTTTTAATCATTTGGCAAATTTTCACCTCAAATACAAGTTTTAGAATAGATTTCAGAATGGTTACTTTCCATGGTTCATCAGAAGAAAAAACAAGATGAAGGCCGTGCCAACTCTGATCCGGTGAATATTTTAAGACCCCTGCGTCGGCTGGTGCGAAAATGTCGTCCGTTGCCGACAATCTTAGACAAATTTGCTCTGTGGATCGAGGAATAAAGGAGAACCTCGGTTAGACGGATATCGACATTTCCTGCTATGGACAATGCATGGGTCGTCAGTTTCTTGTGTTTGGAACGCAGTCAAACGACCGATGCATGGACGGGGCCAGCGAAGGTCCCATCTGCTATCGAGTTCAGCTGGTCATCAGCCATCTTGTCCATTATTATTATTTATATAAGCCTCCACTTTTGATAAACCTGAAAAGCAGCGAGAAAGATTTTTTTTTCCATTCTTTATTAAGAAAAAAAAAAAATCTTATTCCTCTTTTCCAAAGCAAATTTATTTATTTATTTATTTTCTATTTTTTATCCTTCGCTCACTTCCTAGATCATTATAAGTGGACGTGTATATTAAAAAAAAAAATAAAAAATATAAATTTATTAAGAGAAAAATTTAGCCTAAGGCAGGCTAAACTCATGTTCAACACCAAGTGGGTTCACTAACTAATTGATAATTGCTATATAGGTAAAATTCATATCATAAAACTTGCCATATAATTTGAGGGTTTATCCTGTAATCTAATTTATTATTAAAAAAAAATATTATCAACTTTTGATGATGGGAAGAAAATTAGATCCACTAGTTTGTTAGTGATCTTCATTTATTTATACAACCATCACATATTTGCTTGTCCTATTTTTATAAAAATATTGTATTAATTGTAGCTTTATCATACAAAAATTTTGTCATACGATTTTGACGCATCATGACTTCATAATTTGATCTTATCTAATATTTTTGTCCTATGAATATATAAATGCATGTCTCATGTCCGTACCATTTGTTTTGCATATTGTAATGATATAATTATCAATTTATACGACTTTCAAAATATATGCGGGCAGTCTTGGTTAATTCCAAGGACCGTTCAACAGATGGAAGATGCGTTGATGAATTTCCATGGTTGATAATTAGATAATGTAGCCCAAGAAGATTTGTCCATGCTGCCAGGTGGTCCCCCTGCGTGGTTCCCCAGTCCCCTCTCAAATTTTCGTACCAGCAGAAGACATGGCTTAATTTTAGCCGGTTGGAAAAAGACGGTCATACCCGATGAAAGGTGATGTTGTGATTGGGGGGCCTAGGGGTGTACAACCTGCACTAATAGGAGGGTACGCTTGATCTATGGTCTTTGCCCGCCAAAGGGAACGTTACCTAACACATGGCAGGGTCAGCTAACAACCATTCGACAAGGTTTCGTAGCCCACAGGTGGTCTTCGTCTCCTTTGGAAAGAGCCGTGTTTCAATCCCGTGAAGGCACGTAAAAGTTTATTTTTAGAAGATATCACAAAACCCAGTCTTATAATTCTTTAAAGTCTCAAAATTTAGATTATATTTGATAGTCAGCAATCTATCTACATTGTTAATAATTTAAAAGAATCCTACCAAATTCGCATGTTTGCTATATCTTTTAAGTGATAATTTGAATTATGTTGGCAATATGAATTACCTCCCAGAAGGTAATCTAGATAGCTTTGAAGAAAGATAGCTATCCAGATTATCATAAATTTAGTAATATTGTAATAATATTTTTAGATAAAAATATCTTCTAAAAAATTACTGTGCCTTTTCTTTCCACGACGTTTTTCTTTTCTTCTCCCGTAACCCTCTAGCATCACATGCCCTAGCCACCTAAATCTTCGTTTCTTGCATCCCTCCAGTCAAATTGCTGCCGTTTGGTCTGTTCTAGTCGTTGCCGGCGACCTCCCACCATATTGGTAAGTGATGTTTTTTTTCTTTCTTTCTGGTGTCACTATTTTTTTTCCTTTTTTTTTATAGATGGATTGTCTTCGTAAGCGCCGGAGGAGGAAGGTCAAGGGAGATGCCATCGGCATTGAGGAGGGGGAGGAAGGGGGCATAGGGGTTGCAGGCACGACGGAGGGGACATGCTGACATCCGCAACCAGGATGGAGGAGGGAGGGTAGGGTTGCAGGCATGGCGGAGGAGAGATGCCACCATAGGCATCCAAGAAGGGGAGGAGAAGGTGGGGTGGGGTTGCGGGCACGACAGAGGGGAGATGCCACCATCGGAGGGGGAGCGTGGGATTGCGGGCGCGATGCAGGAGAGTTGCTGCCATCGGGGGGGGGGGAGGAGTGGGGTTGCGGGCACGGCAAAGGGGAGATGCCGCCATCAAGGGGCAGGGGAGTGGGGTTGCAAGCGTGATAGAGGGGAGATGCCGCCATCAGGGTGGGAGGATGGGGTTGCGAGTATGGTGCAAGGGAGTTGCCACCATCGGAGGGGTGGGGGAGTGGGGTTGCGAGCATGGTGCAAGGGAGTTGCCACTGTCGGAGGGGTGGGGGAGTGGGGTTGCAGGCATGGAAGAGGGGAGATGCCACCGAGGGTGGGGTTGCAGGCACGACGAAGATGCTGAAATTGGATTGAAAGTTTTTTTTTTTAATTGGGTTGGGAGTGGGAGTGGAAGTGGGAGGTGGGGATGGGGTGCTGGATGAGGGTGGATGTGATGTTAAAATGATGGAATCGTGGCAAGGATTTTGCATTGGTTATGAAAATAGGGCTGTGGAGATGCTAGGATCATAGAAGTTAGAAGAGAGTGGAAGGACAGAGGAGAGGAAGAAGAAGGAAGGAATGATACTGATTTTTGTTGAGAGGATTTTATTGTAGTCATGGACTTAATAGCTATTGTTTAAACTCAATTTTTTAATATTTTTTATTTATTATTATATTTTAATTTAAAATTTTTTGAAATATATTTTATGAATAATATTATGATTTAGATGGATCAATTGCTAAAGGAGTTGCTTCTAAAATTAGCATCTATCATTGCAATGTACATCAACTTTCATAGGGCCATTGTTTTGTTAACTAGTGTATTACATACATATTGTACTTATTTATTGATTAGGAGAGGAAACAAGAGAAGAAGAATTGATCTTGGTGAGTATGATAGACACAAGATTAGAAAAATTACTTTAAGGAGGATTATATTTGATTCTGAGTTGGCATGTATAGAAAATATGCATATGGATAGGAGAAGTTTCCATACATTATGTGATATGTTACAAATTACTCGAAGATTATCGAGTACCAAAAATATATGTTGAGAAGATAATTGCTATATTTTTGCATATATGTGCTCACCATGCTAGGAATAGAGTAATTAAAAGATAATTTATAAAGAGTGGGGAGATAATCAGTAGACAATTTACAGTTGTGTTAAAGTCTATTCTTCTTTGCCATGAAATATTGCTTAAGAAATTAGAGCCCGTACCTAATAACTCAACTGACTACAGATAGAAATGGTTCAAGATAATTTTTCTAATTAAGTGGATAAATATTTGTTAATTTTAAATTATTTAAGAAATATCTTATAATAATATATTTATTTTGTTGTAGAATTGTCTAGGTGCCTTAGATGGGACATATATTAGATGCACTATCTTTGACATCGACAAGCTTAGGTACAGAATAAGGAAAGATGAAATAGCTATGAATATTTTAGGTGTTTGCAGTCAAGATATACAATTCATTTATATTTTACCTGGTTGGGAAGGATCAGCTACAGATGGTAGAGTACTACGAGATGCTTTATCTAGAAGAAGAGGTTTAAAAGTACCACAAGGTAATAGTTTTAGTTATTTTGAACTTATTTTCTAAAATATATGTCGAACTTAATTTCAAACAAGATTTTTATTTATGTTAGGTTGTTATTACTTGTGTGATGTTGGATATACAAATGCAGAAGAATTTTTAACTCCATATAGAAGTCAACGATATCATTTGAACGACTGAAGATAAAATCATCAACCGACAACACCACAAGAATATTTTAACTATAGGCACTCATCTACTAGAAATATCATTGAGAGATGCTTTGGATTTCTTAAAATGAGATGGATGATTTTTAGAGAGAAATCATTCTATTTAGTAAAAATACAAGTAAGAATTATTAGTGCATGTGCTCATATGCATAATCATATTAAAAGAGAGATGTCAATTGATCCAATTGAGGATGAGGTGCATGATATCCTTCCGACATAAGAAAATGGCAATGAAGGAGAAATGATTGATCATATTTCGAGTACAAATGCTTGGACTCAATTTAGAGATGACTTGGCACAAGAAATATAGGACCAATCCAGAGCTTGAAGAAATGCTCAACATTATTACAAGTTTTTCTATATATTTTGTATGTTGCATTACTATTTGATGTATTCTAGACTTTTTATTTATATTTTGTATTTTGGATGTTATTTTTGGATTGATCATCTTAATAGAAACCTTGTTACCATTATTTAAAATTTTTTATTCAACTTATTGTTATTGTCATTTTGATTTGTAATATGAATATCTCATCTTTTGTATTATATAATCATCTTGTAGATATGGATGTTTCTTCAAGTCAAAGAAAGAACCAAGGAAAGAAGCATCAATGGAATGCGGAGCAAGATTCCATACTAATTGAATGTTTGCTTGATTTGAAGAATGATCCTATGTGGAAGGAAGAAGATGGTAATTTTAAGTCTGGGTTCTTACTCCAGTTGGAGAAGATGATTGTAAACAAGATACCAAATTGTGGCATTAAGGCTTAGCCACATATCCAATCAAGGTTTAAGTTATTGAAACAACAATATGGTGCTATTTATGATATGTTAAACACATCAGGATTTGGATGGGATGATGCAAGAAAATGCGTTACTTGAGATCAAGATGTATGGGACAACTAGGTCAAGATAAATGCACAACATATTAATTAATTCTCTATTTTTATTTAATTTTTGATGTTTTGGTTATAGTTTGTTAAATTTATATTGGTTTATTATAATAGAGTCATCCTCAAGCATCTGATCTTTGGAACAAGCCATTCTTACACTTGGAGGAACTCTCGATTATATTTGGAAAAGATCAAGCAACTGGTCAAAGAGCTAAAAACCTTGCAGATGCGGCCGCTGAAATCCTTATAGATGTAATGAATAGTGGGAGGAGGTTCAGTTTATAGATCATATTGGATTTGAAAGTAATAGCCCCATTCCCTAAACTCCTATTGGTCATTTTCAATAGAGTACTTCTTCATCTCAGAACCAATCAAGATAAAAAAAAGGAAAGATTTCTAATAATGAAGAAGTTGCTCGTTTTAGCAATTTGATTGAAATTATAGGCAATCTTGGAACAATGTGTTAAGCTTCAAGTAAAGGTATTGATGAGTTGGTAGATTATTTTAAGTTTCTTACAGATGATCAAGAGTTGAAGAAGAAGGTTTATGAGATAATAGTTGAGATTGAAGATTTGGAGCTGCATGAGTCGTTGATGGTTAAAGCTGGATTGATAATTGCTTCATGATAGTTCAAGGCTGACTTACTTCTTTTCATTGCCTTAGAGGTTGAGAAAATATCATGTATTAGATGTCCTTGGTTTGGGACATGGTTAGGACATCTATTTTCCTAGATGTGGTTGTCTTTGATGCTATGGTTATTTGGTTGGATTATTTATAGTATTTTGGTCTGAACATGTTAACTTTGGATTTTGGTATTTTGGTAGGCTAGCGAATAGTTTTATCAGTAGTTTTGAATTTAAACATATTAACTTTTGTGATGTATAGTTGTTCTAACAAACTACAAATACTTTTTGCTGAAAGAAGTACAATAAAATAAAGCTATTTTATTTAATTCATGGATGGTTAATTTTTGTAATGTTTGATTTTTGTTTTTCTATAATTATCTTATTTCGATTGCATGGTATGCTCCTTGTTCTTTTATTGGGTCTTTTAATTTTTATCAGTAATTTATCCCTACTGGCTTATACGAATACAGGAATATAAATTTGAGATAAATGATTCTTGGGATGAAGCTAAACTCTGCTTTGATATAACTAGTGAGATATAAAATTTAGATCCTGCTGTTACAAGGTACACTTATTCAAATGCGGTTCCACTTTTCTTTTTGATTATGTACAGGTTCCTCTCAAGAGGATATATATCAACTCTTTGAATGTGATAAGACTATGGTTCAGTTTTGTTGCTTGCATGATATACTCTCTTTTTAGACCCATATCTAATGGCTTAAACTACAAATTGCTCCACTAGAAAGATTGCATCCAATGGCTTATCTATGGTTTCTCTTTAGTTAGAATAGTAGCATGAAATACTTTTCTGTATGCTATTCTACTAGTTGCATAAAAAAAAAAGAAGTACTTCTAATATCTAATTAGATCTCATTCATTGGTTACTGGTTTAATTAAATATTGTTCTTTGAATAATAAAAAAATAAAAATAAAAAAATGAAAGAATTAAGCTCATATTGTCGTCCAATAGCTACGGTGCTAAGATGATGTTGAGTGTAAGTCATTGTATATGAATTTTTAATATATTTGACATAGAAATATTTTAAAAATTTGATTTTACATTATCAGTAATCTGTTTGTCATACCAAACATGTTAATTCAAATTTTTAGTAATTTTACTGTAATATTACCTATCCGTACCAAATACAGTAATCAATATTACTGGCAATCTATCCAGATTGCAGATAATCCAGATTATTAGGTAATTCATATTACCAATGCCTAGTATTGGGGGCTGTTAATCTGCCGTCTGATTCACCAACCAACAATCGACTGATCGTCGGCCATCGATGGTCATTTGCTGACTGACGATCAATAATGGAGAAAGCTCGTCGAAGAATCAACGCATAATGGTTCACCGACTCTACCACTGATACAACGATGGGAATGCCGACATATTGCCATCCAATGCACATTTGGTTCGACAGATGATGGCCGAATTATTTCTTCCGACCGACTGTCGATCGGTGCCAAATCTCCCGACCGACTGTCGATCGATCTCTAATTTCTTAACCAAGCAATAATCGATCTCAAGTCTTTCAACCGACTGATGATGATCAGTCGGTAATAAGCTAGTTGGTTGACCGACAGAAACTCTCTAAATAGCTCATCTGGTCCATGTTTGGCTCTACAAAATCACCACCAAAAAGAGTGGACAATGATGATTAGTGGATAGTTTTAACTACCTACCCACGATCATACTATATCCAAAAAAAAGAGACCCACGTGATGAATGGTTATCGTTGTTAGATATATATGCCCTAGAAGCCAGAATTGGCTGACACTTGTAATACACTTCTAGGGACAAAATTATAATTATGACTATAATAAATAAAATGTGTTATTTTCTATCACATATGTGTATTTAGTGTCTGTGATACATTCTTTGAGTTAATGATAATGATAATTCATATTTTCAAAAGTTGAAAATTTAAGACATGAATAATCATTGTTAACTCATAAATGCTCCCGACCATAGGATTATCATGAGGATGGTGATTGATCCGGAAGGTTGGTGTACAATCGCTTCTCTTTAGTAGATGAGTCTTGAGTCTATGGTGTGGAGACATCGGAGCGAGAGTACAGATACTCGTTAGAGAATGAGGGCACTGAGCGTGACCACCTCGAGTAGTCATTAGGGAGTCTACCTTCTCGTCAATGACTGACTCGATGCTGCAGTAGTGTGTCTGATTCTTTGACCTGAGGTGCATCGACAGTTTACCTTGAGGGTGTTATAGTTTGACTACACCATTACTCGATCTCCTAGCCATATGGAATCTTGAGGTGTATGTTGGCTATAGCATGTTCATTGTAGGAACTGGATGGCATCAAGATGGAATCTATCTACCTCGGTGGTAGAGGAGCAGCCCTATGATAATCATAAGAATCAAGTCCAAAAGTTCATGACCATGGCAGAGTGAAATAATAGAAAGAGTTTCTATTTAGATTTTTACATTGGACTCGAATCGAATGATTACATCATATGATAGAGACTAGGGTTTGATGAGTTTACCTTAACCCTAATCTGATCGGGGCTCAAGATAGAAGAACTTAATCACACAGATAGCTGCACTAAGAGGTTTGCATTTAGCTCTGATGGGTTGCCACCATATACTGCTAGGTATCACTGGTGGATTTTGGGAGCAATTAGAATGATTTAGATGATCGATCATTCTAACTGTTCGAATCAGAAGAGTTCTGATCCATCGAAAAGAGTTTCGATGATGTCGATGATAGAGATCATGACATATCCCATTACCATACAGAACTGAACCTAACTGGATCACACAAACAAGGGTTTGAATCTGGTGATCATCAATTGAACCGATCTAGTTCAAATTGATCTGAATGAGATTCAATTAGGTTTAAGGAAATCGTGCTAGCACTCGATTGAATCTAACGTTCTTCTTTCGCTATCATAAATAAGTTGTCCTATCTGAGCCAAAGAAGTTTGTGCTCAATCAAAGGCCTTCATATGGTCTGACTGGAGGTTGTCCAAGTCAGAAAATATTGTCTTATTTTGTAAGACATTACCCACCATTTTTGGTCACCTACCATTTCTTGTTCTTTGACTTTGGTCAAAAGTCTACCTTTGACTGATCAAACGTTGACCATTGACACTTTGACTTTTGACCACATGTCACGCATTTATTGGAGAGCTAGTGGGGGCCTGTCCCTCTACCAGAACCTGGTAAGGAAGAGGGCGCATGCCACCCTTGGCGTGTGCCCAAGCTGGAGGTGCCTAGGAGTCCTTGTTGGACAAGGACTCCATCTCCTTTTTGGATTCCAATTAGAGTTCTCCTAAGAACCAACTTTGACTGATCTTAGGCACCCTCTAAGGAGGAATCCAGGGGACTCTATTTCCACCAATCAGATTTAGATCAGATTTTACAATGGGTTGTGATTGATTGGGAAGAAGAGGAGTTGGATCATACTTAGTCTATAAATAAGATCCTGCACCCAACTTAGATTCTAATAGAGAATAGAGATCTCCATGCCCCAAGGCCTTCTCCCCCTTCTTCCTCCATGCCAAACCACCTTCTCCCTCTCCTCTCCACGTCCAAAAGGAGTTTTGGACTTTTGGTTGGTGCGATTCAGATCAAAGAAAGGCGACTGAAAGTTAGAAGGCTGCACTGCTGCAAAGAATGACTGCTGATCTTCAAAAGAAGTTTTGAAGATCCTCCAGATCAGATCCAGATCTAATTTTTGAAGGCATGATAGAGAAGAAGAGGATCTCTAGATCCAATCTGAGTGGATACCGATAGAGGCCAGGCACTTGCATGGCTAGATCCAGAACCTTCCGCTGCAATAGGATCATCAACGGATAATAGGATTACCCATATCAAGATAAATTAAATTAAATTTAATTTATCTAATTTTATTTTAATTTTTATAATAATAATAATCAGATCTAAAATATATCAAGATCTGATTGGGATCAAGAAATTTTTTTTTGAAATATATCTCTTGATCTGATCAGATCTGAACGAACCTGGTCCAAAAAATCTGGATTTTCCTTCAACTGGTATCAGAGCCAAGGTTCTAAAAGTATTTAGATCTAATTTTAAATTTATTTTAATTAAAAAATAAATAATTTTAGATGTCACATGAGATGTGATCAGATCTAAAATCAGAAAAATTAAAATTAAATGATTTGGATCTAAGATTAGAAAATATGTATGACTAGTTCTAAAATAGAATAGTTCTATAGAATAGTCTTACATATTTTTAATTTAATTTGATTAAATATTATTTTAGATCTATTTATTTACTATTTTTTGATATTATAATAGTTATAATAATATCTAAAAAATAGTAAATAAAAATTATTTAATTTTAAATATCATATGAGATATGATAGATGCATGTCTAGACTAGTTGTAGAATAGTTCTACATAATTATCTAGATTAGAATTTATTTTGATTAGATCAATTTAAATCTAATTTTTTAGATTATTATGAGATAATTTAGATCTGAAAATATGCATGATTCGATACATGAGATGTATGCAAAATATGCCATGTTTAGATCTGATTTGTATATGAGATATATGATATAGATCTAAAACTATTTTGTAGTATTGTATGTTCCTGATTAAGGCATTCCTCTTAGCCGTCCGATCATAAGAACGAAGAAGGATTTAAAGGCCCTCTCTTCTCATTCGATGGAGTGTTCTTATGATTTATAGAGGTGTTGTGCATTCGTCCTTAATCAGAAATCCAAAACTTACTTTCTGCAAAATCCTAGATTCTGAAATCTTAAGATTTATTGTGCATATTTTATTTATGAATCCTACTTGATTAAAAATTAAGATTATGGAATATCAATTAGGTCTAAAATTGAGAATTTCAGATCTAAGATATATTCATAATACTGGGTTCGGGCTTGGGCAGCTCAATTAGGTCTAAGCGGTTGATCAAATCGAATCAAGAGTTGGTTAGAGAAGATCAACAATGCTTAAATTGATTAGCCTAATAGGATTAAGTCTGGGTCAAGATCGAGTCACGATCAAGCAAGACCTAATTAGGCTCAGAGGTTAGAGTTTGGATTGTAGGCTAACCCAATTAGTTCTGGCTCAATAATTTGGTGTCTAAGGTAAGTTTGGCACATACGACCGACTGATTTTTAATTGAAAGCTATTCGACCTGAATGCGTTCTTGTACGAGTTAATGACATATTCCTTCCACCGATCTCACTTACCTGGCCATATCTATTGACACAGTTCTGATCTGAGGTGGTCAATAATTCGAGCTAACCCATGCCACTAGGTTAGTCATAATTGTTATGACTATGACAAGTCTAGTTTAATGAGATCTGAATCAATTCTTCCTAAGAAAAGATTAAGTCTGAGGTCTTCCACCATTGTAGATGTGCAGGCCCTTCCCGAGGTTGATTATTCTCGGCTGGATACAGTGGCTCAGTTGTATCAGAAAGACGCAACCATGTCTATTAGGCATTGGATACTATGGGCTGGAGGATGAGTTGGGCTCAATATTTTGGATACGGTGAGAGACTCAATTAGAAATCCAGTCTATGCAAATGGTGGGTCTGACTTAACTAAGGAGTGGATCAATATTTCGGATACGGTGAGATTTATGAATTAGAGATCAAGTTTGGATGCACTATGATTAGAGAATCATTGAACAAGAGTTGTTCACTCATTGGCTAATCCATCATCAATAACTGTTAGGTGAGGTGATGAGTCAGTTGGTAAGACCGCACCACCCACTAGAAATCATTAATCATGGAGATTTTCGCATCTCTAAAGAGGGAGTGTAGGGATCTGAAAAAATAGTGGGAGCTAATTTGTTTAAAAATAAAATCTCTAAACAAATTGGTCAAGTCATAATTACAATATCTAACTAGAATCTTTGACTCTCTATAGAAAAATGTCTGCGTCCAACCCATTGGCACGTATCCTGGACACACATAGACTGACCGAACCCAATTATAAAGATTGACTCAGGAACTATAAAATAGTTTTGGATTTTGAGAAGTTAATCCATGTATTGGATCAGGACCCTCCCATCTTACCAGTCCGTCCATCTGTTGAACAGAGAGCGTCTCTAAAAAAATGGATAGACAAAGATAATAAGGCCAGATATTACATGTTGGGCTCAATGTCTGATGAGCTCCAGCGCCAACATGAGGATATCGAAATTGCTCGTCAAATGTTGGCTCACCTGTAGGAAATATTTGGTGAACAGAGTCGCGTAGCCAAATATCAAGTCACGAAATGACTTTTTAAGGCTAAGATGCGTGATGGACAGTTAATCCAAGATCACTGTTTGACAATGATTAAGGACATGGAGGAGCTTGAGAAGCTCGGTGTGAAGTTAGACTTGGACCTGCAGAATGATATTATTCTGCAATCCTTAACTGATGCATATGGGTAATTCATCATGAATTACCACATGCATAAACTTCAAAATTCCTTGGCCGAATTAATGAATATGTTGGTTACCGCTGAGCTTTTTATGAAAGATTCTAAAGACTCAGTTCTTGCTATGGAACGGACTTCTTCCAAAAGAAAGTCTTATGGAAAGAAAAAGAAGTCTGCGAAAAAGCAGAAGGTGGAAGAAACAAAGAAGAAGAAGGCAGAACCGAAGAAAAAGGCCGATGTCAAAGAAAAGTGTTTTCATTGCAACAGCAACGACCATTGGAAGCGGAACTGCCCTACTTACCTGGCCACCCTGAAGAACAAGAAGGAAGGTCCTTCTGGAGGTATGCTCGTTATTGAGTCTAACCTTACGGTTTCTTCTACATCCAGTTGGATGCTTGACTCTGGTTCTAGTGCTCATCTGTGCACTTCCATGCAGGATCTTGAGGATAGCAGGAGGCTGAGGGATGGAGACATGATCTTATACGTCGGTAATGGAGCAAGAGTTGCTGCAGTAGCCATGGAAACATACCCTCTTCGATTACCATCTGATTTAGACTTAGTTTTGAAAGACTATTATTATGTGCCTGCAGTTAGCAGAAATTTGATTTCTGTTTCATGCTTAGCACAAGAAGGCTAAGTGATTACCTTCTTTAAGGATCATTGTAACATTCTTTATGAAAGAAATAAAATTGCAAATGATTTCCTTATTAATGATCTTTTTCAGCTACATATTGATGTACCTATTCTAACTATCGAGCAAAATGTGAATGCCAAACGATGATAGTCCAAACGACAGATATCTATGGCACATAAGATTAGGTCATATAGTAGAAGATATGATCAACAAATTGGAGAAAAATGGGCTATTGAGTCCATTGACTTTCGAGTCATATCCAACTTGCGAATCTTGTCTTCGAGGCAAAATGACAAAACTCCCTTTTCTTGGACATGGGGAGAGGGCCACAAATCTTCTTGCCCTAGTACATACAGATGTGTGTGGCCCATTTGATGTGCCGGCTAGAGACAATTTTGTCTACTTCATTATCTTTACCGATGATCTATCTAGGTATGGGTATGTGTATTTTATGAGACACAAGTCTGAAGCTTTGAAAAAGTTCAAAGAATTTAGACATGAAGTAGAAAAGCAAACTAAAAAATCCATTAAGGTTCTTCAATCAGATCGAGGAGGTGAATATCTTAGCTGAAAATTCTTAGACTATCTCAAGAAAAATGGCATAGTCTCTTAATGGACTCCACCAGGAATACCTCAACTCAACGGGATTTCAGAACGAAAAAATTGAACTCTATTGGATATTGTTCGATCCATGATGAGCTTCACAGACCTCCCTGATTTTCTTTGGGGATACTCATTGTTGACTTCAATTTATCTACTGAATAGGGTTCCCTCTAAAATCGTTCCTACCACACCGTATGAGATATGACACGGTAAGAAACCAAGTCTGAGTCATCTCAGAATTTGGGGTTGTCCGGCTCATGTCAAAAGATAACAAGCGAATAAGTTAGAGTTTAGATCCTTTAGAGCTCGATTCATAGGATATCCTAAAGAATCATTAGGATACTATTTCTATATTTCAAAAGACCACAATGTGATTATGAGTCGACATGCCATTTTTCTTGAAAAATAGTTTATTCAAGATAGTGGCATTGGAAGGCAGATCAAGTTTGATGAGAAAGTCTCATAAGTACAACGAGCTAAGGACCAATTAAAATCAAATCAGGTTGAGCCAATAAGAACACTACCTCCTTCACCTCGTAGATCGGAAAGAGTTTTCCGTTCTTCTGAGAGATACTTAGGTATTATTTCAGAAGATGTAGAAAAAATGTTCCTCGTAGGTAATGGTGCTCATGGTGATGATTCCAAAATCTACAACGACATGATATCAGATATCGACTCCAAGAAATGGCTAGAGGCAATGCAGTCAGAAATTGACTCAATGCACTCAAATCAAGTCTGGACCTTGGTAGATCCATCAGAAGGTATAGTACCTATTGGATGTAAATGAATCTTCAAGAGAAAGATTGGTACAGATGAAAATATGGAGACATTCAAGACTAGACTAGTGGCAAAAGGTTATAGTCAACGCGAAGGCATTGACTATCAGGATACCTTTTTCCAGTGGCTATGCTAAAATTCATCCGCGCATTGCTTGCCGTTGCTGTCTATTTCGATTACGAAATATGGCAAATGGACGTGAAAACGGCATTCTTAAATGGATATCTTGAGGAAGATATCTATATGAAACAACCACTAGATTTCACATCTAGTGATACTGATCACAAGGTTTGCAAGCTGCAAAGATCCATATATGGACTTAAGCAAGCATCTCGGAGCTGGAACACTCATTTCAATGATGTGATCAAAATATTTGGTTTCATCAAAAATGAAGAAAAATCATGTATTTTCAAAAAGATCAGTGGGAGCGCTGTTGTCTTCCTCATATTGTACGTAGATGATATCCTCCTTATTGAAAATGATGTTCCCATGATGACAACAGTCAAATTATGGTTGTCCAAGGAATTCTCCATAAAAAATCTAGACGAAGCATCCTTTATTCTAGGAATTAAGGTCTATAGGGATAGACCGAATAGGATGTTAGGACTTTCACAGAAGATGTACATAGAGAAAGTACTAAAGAGGTTTAGTATGGAAAACTCTAAGAGAAGATTAATACCCTTCAGACATGGTAATCATCTTTCTAAGAAGATATGCCCCAGCACACCTAAGAAAATAGAATGCATGAGCAAGATCCCTTATACTTCTGCAATAGGGAGCCTCATGTATGCCATGCTATGTACACGACCTGATATAGCCCATGCTATGAGTGTCACAAGCAGATATCAGTCAAATCCAGGTGAAGAACACTGGACTTCTATGAAATGTATCCTTAAGTACTTAAGAAGAACTAAGGATATGATGTTGGTCTTTGGTAATGGAGAACTCCAAGTTCAGAAATACACAGACTCGGATTTCATATCCGATATAAATGATCGAAAGTCAACATCTGGGAGTCTGTTTATATGCAATGGTGGTGCTGTCAGCTGAAAGAGTTCCAAGCAAACGGCGATACCATCTCATCCACGATTATCTCGAGAAGGGTTACGTCGAGGTCAAGAGAGTCAACTCCACAGATAATGTGGCAGACCCACTTACAAAGCCGTTAGGCCAACAGAAGATCGAAGCCCATCTTGAGAAGATGGGACTTAGACTTGTAGCCAATTGGCTTTAGGATAAGTGGAAGATTGTTAGATATATATGCCCTAGAAGTCAGAATTGGTTGACACTTGTAATACACTTATAGAGGCAAAATTGTAATTATGACTATAATAAATAAAATGAATTATTTTCTATCATATATGTGTATTTAGTGTCTATGATACATCCTTTGAGTTAATGGTAATGATAATTCATATTTTCAAGAGTTGAAAATTTAAGACATGAATAATCATTGTTAACTCATAAAATGCTCCCGACCATAGGATCATCACGAGGATGGTGATTGATCCAGAAGGTTGGTGTACAATCGCTTCTCTTTAGTAGATGAGTCTTGAGTCTACGGTGTGGAGATACTGGAGCGAGAGTATAGGTACTCATTAGAGAACGAGGGCACTGAGCATGACCACCTCGAGTAGTCATTAGGGAGTCTACCTTCTCGTCAATGACTGACTCGATGCTGTAGTAGTGTGTCTGATTCTTTGACCTGAGGTGCATCGGTAGTTCACCTTGAGGGTGTTATAGTTTGACTACACCATTACTCGGTCTCCTAGCCATATGGAACCCTGAGGTGTATGTTGGCTATAGCATGTTCATTGTAGAAACTGGATGGCATCAAGATGGAATCTATCTACCTCGGTGGTAGAGGAGCAGCCCTATGATAATCATGAGAATTAAGTTCAGAAGTCCATGGCCATGGCAGAGTGAAATAATAGAAAGAGTTTCTATTTAGATTTTCACATCGGACTCGAATCGAATGATTACATCATATGACAAAGACTAGGGTTTGACGAGTTTACCTTAACCCTAATCTGATCGAGGCTCAAGATAGAAGAACTTAATCACACAGGTAGCTGCACCAAGAGGTTCACATTCAGCTCTGATGGGTTGCCACCATATACTGCTAGGTGTCACTGATGGATTTTGGGAGCAATTAGAATGATTTAGATGATCGATCATTCTAACTGTTCGAATTAGAAGAGTTCTGATCCATCGAAAGGAGTTTCAATGATGTCGATGATAGAGATCATGACATATCCCATTACCATATAGAACTGAACCTAACTAGGTCACACAAATAAGGGTTTGAATCTGGTGATCATCAATTGAACTGATCTAGTTCAATTGATCTGAATGAGATTCAATTAGGTTCAAGAAAATCGTGCTAGCACTCGATTGAACCTAACGTTCTTCTTTTGCTATCATAAATAAGTTGTCCTATCTGAGCCAAAGGAGTTTGTGCTCAATCAAAGGCCTTCATATGGTCTGACTGGAGGTTGTCCAAGTCAGAAAAGATTGTCTTATTTTGTAAGACATTACCTACCATTTTTGGTCACCTACCATTTCTTGTTCTTTGACTTTGGTCAAAAGTCTACCTTTGATTGATCAAACGTTGACCATTGACACTTTGACTTTTGACCACATGTCATGCATCTATTGGAGAGCTAGTGGGGGCCTGTCCCTCTACCAGAACCTGGTAAGGAAGAGGGCGCATGCCACCCTTGGCGTGTGCCCAAGCTGGAGGTGCCTAGGAGTCCTTGTTGGACAAGGACTCCATCTCCTTTTTGGATTCCAATTAGAGTTCTCCTAAGAACCAACTTTGACTGATCTTAGGCACCCTCTAAGGAGGAATCCAGGGGACTCTATTTTCACCAATCAGATTTAGATCAGATTTTACAATGGGTTGTGATTGATTGGGAAGAAGAGGAGTTGGATCACGCTTAGTCTATAAATAAGACCCTGTGCCCAACTCAGATTCTAATAGAGAATAGAGATCCCCACGCCCCAAGGCCTTCTACCCCTTCTTCCTCCATGCCAAACCACCTTCTCCCTCTCCTCTCCACGTCCAAAAGAAGTTTTGGACTTTTGGTTGGTGCGATTCAGATCAAAGAAAGGCGACTGAAAGCTAGAAGACTGCACTGCTGCAAAGGACGACTGCTGATCTTCAAAAGAAGTTTTGTAAATCCTTCAGATCAGATCCAAATCTAATTTTTGGAGGCGTGATAAAGAAGAAGAGGATCTCCAGATCTAGTCCGAGTGGATACCGATAGAGGCCAGGCACTTATGTGGCTAGATCCAAAACCTTCCGTTGTAAACAGGATCATCAACGGGTAATAGGATTATTCATATCAAGGTAAATTAAATCTGATTTAATTTATCTAATTTTATTTTAATTTTTATAATAATAATAATCAGATCTAAAATATATCAAGATCTGATTGAGATCAAGAAAATTTTTTTTGAAATATATCTCTTGATCTGATCAGATCTGAACGAACCTGATTTGAAAAATCTGGATTTCCCTTCAATCATCCTGACATCTATAAAAGAAAAAAATAAACTGGCTAGTTTGAGGGGACAAGACTCTTGAAGCAAACTCTATTTTCTTACTCTTTGCTTTCTTGTTCGACCAGTTCATCCCGCTAACTTAAGCATCGGAGGATTTTCATCAGAGCCAACTCTGGTCAGTGTGGACTTTTTTAGCAGGTTTTTCAGTATTTATTCACAGGCATAGGTGGATTGGCCATAATAGATTGGCACGCCAGGAAGGAGGGCAGATCAAAAATTCAACTTCATAAATGGTAAAAACTCGTGCTTATAACTCACTCAACTCCACTGGCCAGTCATCCCAGTGAAAGCACTTCCCTCTCCATCGTCGACAGTGGCAAAATTGAGCTCCTCGCATCTAGCGATCACGTCGAATGCGCAAGCCCAGCAATTGGCTGCGTTGATGCAGCAAGTCCGAGTGTTGACGGAGGTTGTGCACAACCTCCAGCAGCAGTCGCGCGTGGCGGTGAATGAGCCAAGAATGCAGGCAGTACCATCTAGACACAGCCACCACATATCGAGGTATTTCATTTCTCCTTCACCGAAATGACCATCTTGACACTCTCAACGAGTAGAGACTCCATCTCCTCGCCACTCGCGAGGAGCCACCCGTCGATCATGATGCTAGCTCCATTTTCTCATCTTTCCATCAGAGTCAGCACAAGAAAAAAAGACCGCAGGATTCGACCACCTCCTCTTCCACTAGTTCCTCGAAAGGATCAACCCTGAGGATGTCTCGCCAGCAATGGTTTGATAACTACGAATAAAAGCTCAAGAAAATCGACTATCGACTGGCCCGGATCCAAGAGCATGCAACAGGAGGATCCTTCGATGGCCTTCGTGTCCAAGTAGCTCCTCCCTTTTTCCTCTTGCATCTTAAATAACCCGATCCCATCACGGTTCAAGATGCCACAGGTAAAATCATATGATGGCTCTACTGACCCAGTTGATCATCTCCAAAATTATAAAGCTCTCATGATGATCCAAGGGACGAATGACGCCCTCATGTGCATCTGCTTTCCAGCCATCCTATGGAAAATTGCTCGAGCCTAATATTTTGGGCTTCAGTCGGAAAGCATCAACTCTTTCGGACAGCTTGAGGACTCCTTCATGGCTCACTTTAGTACTAGTAGAAGGATGCCACAAACTTTTGACACCCTCTTCTCAGTCAAGCAAGGAGAGGGAGAAACTCTTTAGGCCTTTGTGGTGCATTTTAACGCCGTCATGCTCGAGATCCAAAACCTCAACGAGGACGTGGCCATCTTGACCATGAAGTAGGATCTACGGGATTCTCGATTCATCTACTTACTGGACAAGAACCACCCCCAAACTTATGCTAAACTCCTGGAGCATGCGAATTTAAATACATCTATGCAGAAGAAGGCGCTTCTGGCTGACGCTAATTAAAAAAATCAAAAGAAAAAGAAGCAGCAGAAGAATGACGCTTCGATTGGACCAAACCAACCCACCCTGAATAGAAAAATGGTCTTCTCCCAGCTAAATCCAGTACCGATCAATGTAAAGAATCGGTGCAATCCTATACTCCCCTCTCTGCTCCGCATGCCCAAATTTTGATGGAGAATGAAGGAAAGAATTATCTTCGCCGACCCCTGTCGATGAAGAACCAAAGTAAGGATAAAAGAAAGTATTGCTGGTTTCATCATGACTATGGCCACGACACTGAACAATGCTTCTAGCTGAAGGATGAGATCGAGGCTCTTATTCAATGAAGATTTCTTGGCAAATTTTGACTCGATCGTCTAACTCAGCCGCATATTGATCAACCACCACCAGCATCGAAGAAAATTCATCAAAATCGACCGACAACCAAAGTGATTAACATGATCTCTGGACGATCAAGAGCTGGGGGGCAATCCGAAGAAAAATCGATCAAGAAATAATGATACGATGAACCCATCTCTTTTTTTGGATGACGATGTAAGAAAAATTCAAACTCCCCATGATGATACTGTCATCGTCTTAGCGACGATAGCAAACTACGATATAAAAAAAATTCTTGTCGATAATGAAAGTTTGACTAATATTTTATTTTACTCTACTTTCTCCTGAATGAAATTATCGACGAAACTTCTCCAAAGAGTTTCCATTCCTTTGGTCGGATTTATGGGAGATGCCATCGATATTGAAGGAGAGATATATCTTTCATTAACTGTATGGATAGAATCTCGATAAAGCACTGTTGTCTTGACTTTTATGGTCGTTAGAGTTCCAACGACATACAATGTCATACTCGGAAGACTGGAACTCAATGCCCTCAAGACAATAGTGTCGACATATCATTTACTAGTCTGATATTCAACCAAGGTCAGAGTCGGAGAGATGCGAGGCGACCAATAGATTGCCTGACGTTGCCTCACAATCACTACAAAGGAGAATAAGTTGAAAGATTCTTCACCGCTAGAAGGACTTGATCAGTGGAAAGATGAAAAGAGAGGTAAGCTGGCTGAACAGTTGGTCTCCATCCCATTGCAAGAAAATGATCTGACTAAGGTTGTTCAAATTAGATCACAGCTTCAGGTGATGGAGCATGAGTAGTTGATTCGATTGCTAAGAGCCAATGCCGACGTATTTACTTAGTCAGCAACCGACATGCCAAGCATACCTCTAAAAATAATCAACCACCGACTGAACATTTAGCAGTGAGATAAAAAAATGATCATTCACTCATGAGCGATAGAAGGTCATCGACGAAGAGGTGGATAGACTTATACCAACTTGAATGAAGCATGTCCGAAAGATGGTTTTCCTCTTCTAAAGATCGATTAGCTGGTCAACACAATATTGGACCATCGACTCCTAAGCTTTATGGATACTTTCGTAGGCTACAACCAGATCCGAATGATGCCTAGAGATGAAGAATATATTGCCTTCATCACTGATAAAGGGATTTACTGCTATAAAGTCATGCCATTCGTATTCAAAAATGTGGGAACAATCTACCAATGATTGGTGAACAAAGTCTTCAAACCATAAATTGGATGAAATATGAAAGTGTATGTCGATGATATGCTGGTAAAAAGCATCCAAAGTTAGGATCATGTCCGAAACTTAGAAGAGACCTTTGGCATACTCTGACGAAATCAGATGAAACTAAATCCAACCAAATATGCCTTTGGAGTAACGATAAGAAAGTTTCTTGGTTTTCTTATTTCATATCGAGGAATTGAGATAAATTCTAAAAAAATAAAAGCAATCATCGACATGAAACATCCGACCTCAAAGAAGGAGGTGCAACAGCTCAATGGAAGAATCGCTGTGCTCAGTCGGTTCATTTTCAAATCTGTCCAAAGATGCCTTCCATTCTTCAAAACTCTACGACAAACTAAAGACTTCTCATGGACCGACGAATGCTGACGATCCTTTAAAGAGCTGAAGAAATACTCGATGACTCCTCCATTGTTCGTAAAGCCAATGGATTGAGAACCTCTGTATTTATATTTGGCCACATCTAACGAAGCTGTAAGTTTGATTTTGGTCAGAGAAGATGAAAATCGGATACAACACCCCATCTACTATGCAAGCAAAGAGCTTCATAATGTCGAAATCTAATACTCAAGGATGAAGAAGATGATCTATGCCTTGATCATTTTGATGCAACAGCCTTGATCCTACTTCCAAGCCCACACAGTACATGTTTTAACCGACCAACCTCTGAAGTCAATCCTACATCGATTGAATATCTTGGACAGAATGGCAAAATGGACGATAAAGCTCAGTGAATTCGATATTCAATATCACCCTCACCTGTCGATGAAAGCTCAGGTTCTAGTTGATTTTATTATCGAATGTACTATCTCGGACGACAAGTCCGATCAAGAAGAAACAACTTGCAAGCTGATAGAAAACATCCTCGAAACTAACCATAGTTCATCTTGGGTGTTATATGTTGATGGAGCATCAAATGCCCTTGGAAGTGGCACTGGCCTCATTTTGGCAAATGCCAACAGAGTAGTCATCGAGTATGCTCTCCGATTTAACTTCAAAGCTTTGAATAATCAAGTCAAATATAAAGCTCTCCTTGCTGGCATGAAAATCGCTAAGAAGCTCGGTGCCGAAGAGCTGAAGATATTCACCGACTTCCGACTTATCGCGGGACAAGTCAAAGGCGACTTCGAAACTCATGATCCAATGATGCAAAAGTATTTGGAGAAAGTGAATGACCAAACTTCTATCTTCAAATACTTTAACATTTCGCATATCCCAAAGTAGAGAATGCTTGGGCCGATGCACTCTCCCGACTCACCATCACCACTCCTAACGAACTTGGCCGAACCTACATCGAGTATCTTGATACGTCAAGTGTCGAAAAGGTGGAAGAAGTATTGCAGATCAATGACGAGCTGAGTTGGATGGATCTCATAGTTAGGCATCTGACTGAAGGAATCCCATCTAACGATCCGTCAGAAGTAAAATGCTTAAGATGGATAGCCTCACAATATGTCATGATGGATGGACGACTCTACAAACGATCCTTCTCCCTCTCACTATTAAAATGCCTAGGATCTACTGATGCTGACTACGCCTTCGGGAGGTCCATGAGGGAATCTATGGGAACCACTTGGGGGGTAAGTCCCTCGCCTACAAGATTCTTCAATAAAGATACTATTGGCCAACAATGCAAAAGAACGTAACCGAGTTCATCTGAAGATGCAAATAGTTCTAAAAATATGCCAACATCCAACGTCAACCGACCACACAACTAACGTTGATTATAGCTCTATGGTTAATTGCATAATGAAAAATCAACATACTTGGTCCTTTTCCTCCAACATCTAGGCAAAAAAAATTCTTGGCTATCGCTGTCGACTATTTTATAAAATGGATAAAAGCTGAACCTTTGGCATAAATTACGAAAAGCAAGATTGAAGACTTCATTTGAAAATCTATCATCTATAGATTCGGACTCCCGCATACAATCATAACCGATAATGGTCGATAGTTTGACAACTAGAACTTCAAAGACTTCTGTATGATGTACCATATCACACACAAACTGACGTCCGTCGGCCACCCACAGTCAAATGGAGAAGCGAAAGTTACAAATCGAACAATCCTTCATGGTTTAAAAATCTGGCTCAATGAGGCCAAAGGCCTCTGGGTAGAAGAACTACCTTCAGTGTTATGGGCCTACCAAATAGCTCTCCGAGTTCCAATGGATGAATCTCCCTTTAACCTCGCCTACAAGATAGAGACAGTGATACCCATCGAAGTCGGGTTACTATCAATGAAAGTGAAAAAGTATGATGAGTCAAGTAACTCGGATCGCAGAAGGACGGACTTGGATCTGTTACCAGAAGTTCAACAACAAGCTCAATTCAGAATGACTACTTATCGACAGCAAGTTGCAAAACACTATAATAGAAGGGTCAAACTAAAAGAAATCCATCTGAAAGATTTAGTCCTGCAGAAGGCCGAAGTATCCAAACCCATGGACCAAGGAAAGCTCTTTCCAAACTGGGAAGGATCCTACCGAATGACAAAAATTCTTCGACCAGGAGCATATCGACTCGAAACACTCGATGGAGCCAAAGTTTCTCGAATATGAAATGCTGACAATCTTGAAGTATATTATCAATGAAATCAGCTCCATATACTTTTTGCAAACATAGAGAATAAAACTGTTATCAATTTTTCTTCAAGATGTCTCTCCTATGAACAACGATCGGTTAATCGATGTTTCAGTCAGTTGAAAATTGGATGAACCAACCAGATGAGAATTGGTATAAATTTTAAAGTAATGAAGAAAAAAATCAATCGATCAACTATCAGTTAAAATTTACAATCGATCAACCATCGACACATTATGGTCGGCAGGACTCAGCAACCGACCATTAAATGGCAGTCATCAATCAGAATATCATTCGGCATCGATCTTTGATTGGCACATCTTGAGTGATCATCATGGTTAATCGAAAATAAGTCGGCCTCCCATAGCAGAACGATCGATTGATTGACTTATAAATGGCGCCGATGCATAACTTCCTTATGAAATGACAAGAAAAGAAAAACATTGAGCTATTGGTTGTGAACTAGTTGGCTTATTCCGACAAGTAAAGAATACAACCCTTGCCGATTTGGCCATGAACGAATCAAAGGATATTTGGCTTGCACCCAATCATCATGCATTTTTGTAAATCCATCAAGTGTCGGATGATAAAAGACTGATCGAAGGTTGGTTGGAAATCGATCAATGGTCAGTTTATACCCGATTATCAGGCACTTCGATTTAGTTGATAAAAAATTGACTAAAAGTCGATTAGAAACTGGCTCAAGGTTGGCTTTACCCCGACCTATAAATATCTCAAAAAGCGACTAGGTGTTGGTTGGTTTAAAACCCGATTTTAAGTCGGTTAGAAAGATAACCTTAGAAAGCTAACCAATGGTTGGTTAAATAAAACCAACAGACAAATGGTTAGTGACTGGACAATCAAAGTATTTGCAGAAGTCAAATTTGCACAACAGAAGACAAATATAAATAAAGTTTTTCATTATGTGAAAAGAAGATTACAAAATAGACTTTTCGCCCTTATAAAATTTGAACTACCAGTTGCAAAAGAAGGCAAAGTACAAGTTTACTTGATGATCGGCTGCTTCGAAGGTTGGTTGGGAACAGCTTCAACTTCGATCATCAACGCAACATCCATCGGTGGAATGAGTTCAATCAAAGCAATTCCTTGGTCCCCCAATAGAGTTTCAACAGCCGACTAGGGGGCCAAACCTATCAGTACAGAAGGACCCAACATACCCTCTGTCAAAGTCATGAGAACTGCAGGAATAGCCGACTCAGTTGGAACAAAATCAATGGTAGGAGCACCATCCTCCACTGGGCCAGCGGGTGATCCATCGTCTTCTCTCTCTTTCTCTTCTTTAGCACCATGGATGATGATGCTACTGAGGTCAAGGTCAGGAAAGAGTTATTGAACAGCATCCTGACCATCGTCGAACTCGATCTAATAGAAAGCTTCACTTTCTTGAAGGATCAAAGTCTTCAAGTCCAACGAGATCTTGAATTCCTCGATGACCAGCTCTTTCACCTGATCGAGATCTTGCCGAAGAACTTGGATCTCTATCTTAGCTGAAGATGCCTCTCCATCAACAAACTATCATTTCCGACGACAGTCCTCCACCTCTTTGGCCCAGTTGTCGCAATCATTCTTTAGTTTATTCACCGCATGTTTCTTCTTTTTTGCGCAGCTTTTCTGGGCCTTTACCTTTTCCTGGGCCAACTTAAGGTTGGACAAAACCGACTCAAGTTCGGATCTAGCCGACCCAAGCTCGACCCTGAGATGGAAAATCTCATCGGATAGAGTGTTCTCCTGGGCAGTGGCATCCCTTTGCAATAGCTCCAATCGATGGACCATCGAATCATGTTCGGCATTTACGGTTGACACAGAGTTGGAACATGCATGCCAAAGATCGACTATGTTATGACAGGGTGACTCAAGTTCGATCATATCATGAGCCCACCGTTCAAAGAAGATAAAACTAGTTAGTCAAAAAAAGGAGAGAAGAGAAGAAAAGAAAAAAGACAAAATGAATGGTTGACTTATCCCAATAAAAATCGGATAGAATGAGCTGAATAATTCGGCCAAAATCCGACTCCTCCTTGACTCCCAATCGATCGAGAGAAGAATGGCGTGGATCAATCTCCTCGCCAGCTGAGGATCAGAATGAGCCGACCCACCTTCTGAAACTTGAATGCCAATTCATTCAGAGTTCGTGTATCCACAGTTGGAAGCATTACTTCCAGTCGGCGTAGAAAAAATTGGTGCCTTCCCTTTTCTTTTGGTGGATGATTGTTCGAGAGGCACCGACATCCACTCGGGTGTGGATGGAGATGGCGAACACCCCCAACGAACTGGAGTTGGTTGCAAAGCGGGCGTAGTAATAGTCGACTGAGCTCCCGACGCAGGAGCAATAATTGGTACGTCAATGATGATGATCTCTTCCTCCAACCATGTGATAGCCAGAGGGGCTTCGAAAGATACAACTGCCTTTGAAGCATGCAAGGCGACGACGGAAGGCACTACCGGTGGAGCATCGGTAGAATCGGAGATAACTAAAGGATTAGTTACCCGACTCTTCTTCGGCGTGTGCGATGGACTGGCACCAAACGCCACCCTCTTCCAAGTGGCAAATTGGCAAACTTCCTCCATGAAAATTTTGAGAGGAGGATGCATCCCTACAAAGCCAAACAACAAATTTAGGTTAATATCGAAAACCGATCGTAGGAAAGAAAATTTGAAACTACAGACATAACATGTACCTATGGATGGCACCAAATCAAGTTCGGCATCGTACAGGGCTGCTTTAGTAATCAAATATTTTTGTTGGGGAACCTCCATATCTTTCAGCTTAAGAAAATTCTTTCGATCAGCTAAATCCACACGACTATTTTCATTCGGAAAGACATTCAGCTCTCCCCACACCGACGAAAAACCCTAAGGAGCAAGAGAAGAAATAAAGAAGAACTATGTCTTTCAATCGTGGATGGACGATGGAAGACCAATGATAAAAGAAAATTTCCTCCTCAGGAAAAAGTACCACCATTCGTCAGCCTTCGGATGGGGTTGAAGAGCAAAGAAAGGTTTGAACAAAGAAAGGTAATGGATTGTCAAGATTAACTGACATAATAGGGCAAAAGTTATCAAAAGCTGAATGGAGTTCGGCGCTAACTGGGCCGGACACACCCAATAATAGTCGAAGATGTTCCGAAAGAACTCCAAAATGGGAAACCTAAGGCCCAACCTAAGATTTTCTAAATAAAAAGCAATGTAACCCGACCGTCGAGGCTAGGAACCAACAACCGAAAGTCCTCCAGGATCTGATATTGATCCCAAAGTCACTCCACAACTAACATTGTCAGTGTGAAAGCTTCAACTGTCGAACCTCATAATGAACTACTACGACCAGCCCTGCATGCGACTCAATAAAATGAAAAAAAGAAATAAAAAGATGTTAGAAAAAAAAGAAAATGTTCAAACTTCGAACTTGAGAGCTAAAAGACGAAAGAACAAGCAAATTTTTCAAAAGCTTCTTCTGCTAAAAGTGATAGAAGAAAAACCTTTGGAGGAGGTCTAGTATATATAGGACCCACCAACGGTCGTGATACGTGGGGGCCTCACCAGAACTAATACATGTCGTTTGAAGATCAGTCGGACATCAAATTTCTTGAGCTCTGCGATCGCATGATTGTTGCAATCCCTGAAGCGTCGGACAGCAACTTTATCGAAGGTCGTAAAAATCATTAATGGCAGGTGGCAGAACGAAGTTCGAAGCAACGCCACGTGTTAACCCTCTACGTTTGGTACATCAAGATAAAATATAAAATCATTGCACCGAACTTGAATGTGGGGGACAACTGTTGGGGGCTGTTAATCTGCTGCCCGATTCACCAACCAACAACTAACTGATCATCGGCTACTGATGGTCGTTTGCCGACTGACGATCGATGATGAAAAAAGCTCATCGAAGAATCAATGCATAACAGTCCACCGACTCTTCCACTGATACAACGATGAGAATGCTGATATATTACCATCCAATGAACGTTTGGTTCAATGGATGACAGCCAGATTATTTCTCCTGACCAACTATCGATCAGTGCCAAATCTTTCGACTGACTGTCGATCGATCTCTAGCTTCTCAATCAATCATCAATCGGTTTCAAGTCTTTCAATCGACTGACTGATGATCAATCGGTATCAAGCTAGTCGATTGATCGATAGAAACTCTCTAAATAACTCACCTGGCCCACATTTGGCTCTGCAAAAATGCCCTCAAAAAGAGTGAGCAACGATGATTAGTGGGTAGTTTTAACTATCTACCCACGATCATACTACACCGAAAAAAGAGGGATTCACGTGCTGAACGATTCTTATTCCGACATCTATAAAAGGAAAGTAAACTGGCTAGTTTGAGGGGACAAGATTCTTGAGAGCAAACTCTATTTTCTTACTTTTTGTTTTTCTGTTCGATTAATCCATCCCACTAACTTAAGCATCTGAGGGTTCTCGTCGGAGTCAACTCCGGTCAGTGTGGACTTTTCTTACAAATTTTTTGGTGTTTATTTATAGATATGGGTGGATTGGTTGCCTGGTAAAGGACCAAACGCAATCTCAGGACTTGTACTCAGGAAATCCCAGATATATAACACCACCCATAACTCGAAATCTCAACAGCCCTCGCCTCATAAGCTGGATCCGTCACCATTTCCATGCACATCATTTTCATAAGCTAAAGCATACAGAAGTAGCAGCTTGGTGGGCTTTGGATGCCCACATGACTGCCGTCTATGAACGTAGAAATTGTTGTCATTCCACACTTGCAGAGGATCGATCCAAATGCTTATTTCCTTCTATCATTGCATGTTTACAAGACGTTCTTAGGAGGCAAAATACTCGTCTAATGACAATTACAAGAATTAATATACCTGCCTTCGCAGGCATAAAAGCCTTTTAAGTTCTTGTATTCTAGCTCTGTTCCCCTATTGCATAAGCTTATAATCTCTTAACTTGTTTCCATATATGCAGCACATATATATCACACCATGGAGGTAGGACTCAGAGACTCATCACACAAAGTTTTGATTTGTTGCCGAGCAACGGAGACTGTACTCAATACAGCATGTATTCAAACTACACTGCATTGTGAAAATTACGACCCCCTTGGGTCCTCAGGCCACATGGATCTCAGCAGCTTCAGCAGCCCCCTGGCCTCGGTCTTGGCCCTGGAGCTGCATTGGCTCTGGAGCAGCAGCAATAGCTGGATCAATAACCCGGCGTTCACCGCCTCCATCCGCACCCGTGCCGAGCCGCAGCACATGATCAGCAGCGATCCGACGGCGTGCTCGCTCCCCTCCTGATCAGAGGACACTCTGAAGACCATCCTCACAAGGACTCGCACCGCGTTCAAGTTCTCCATCACAGCCTTCTTGCCAGCCTCCAGTCCTAGTAGAAGCTCCAACGTGGCCAATGCCCTGCAAGCACTCTTTTGAGAGGAATTCAGAGATAGGTATGCAATAAGGCCATCCACAGCACCTTCTTCTATCGCATTGTCTCGATTGGCTTCCAAGGAGCAGATTGCAGAAATGGCTCTAGCCGCTGCTTCCGCCGCCGGGGGGTCGGATTTGTTATGGAGAAGCGAGACTAGAACTTGCAACACCCGTCGCAATTGCGCTATAATGATGCACAGGTCTTGCGTTACAGGAGATGTAGCAATTGCTTCCAATAGATGGCATAAGCTGGTTTTGATCTTCAAGTTGCCCTGTTCCAATAGAACCACCAATGAAGTCAGGTGGATCTCATTCTTGAGCATATTGAGCGAATCCAATTGGGTAGATGGAGATAAAGTTAGAACACAGTCAAGGGCCAGTTGCACGAGCTCCAAATCGCCAATTCGGTGAGTTTGGAACAGCAGCTGGAGCAGCAGAGGGAAGAAACCTAATTGGATCAAGCAGGCCTGTCCTATATCGGACTCCACCGATAGAATTCTGACCTTCTTGAGTGCCTCAAGCTTCGCCGCACGGGTTGCGTTCGGAGATTGAAGGCTTTGCTTCAGAGTGGACAATGAGAGATCGCAGTCGGTGATCGGGTTGGTCGGCTTCTGTCGAGAATTGAGATCGGGGCCGGTGAGAAGCCACTGGTCAATGAGGTGACGAAGAGTGTGGTTGGGGACCAACGTTGTGTCATGGAGCTTCTGCATTGTGACCGGGCATGTGAGGTTCCCATCGGCGAGCCATTTCTCGATGCTCGGCCGGTCATAAGTCTGGCCGGTGCTAAGGGTGACCGGATCGGTGAACAGATCCAGGCTTATCGGGCATCTGAACAAATGAGGGATGCTCATCTCGTTCTCTTTGAATGCACACTCAAAGTATCAAAAGAAAGAGGAGAATCCAAACTTAGTTATGGAGTTGATAGGATAATGCCTTGTGTTCAAGTCCATTAGGTAGACACAATGAGAGGGAGAGAAATGTGGAGCTCTTCAGAAGGGAAACAAGAGGATGTGGAGAGACAGAGGAAAAGTCCTTCAGTAGAAAAAGAAGAAACTGGATGAAAGATGGGCTCTAGTGGCACTCACTCTCATGTGTTTATATGATGGAAAGGGTGTGGTAAGTACCCAAAAATGCTGGGATGAGGCACCTCAGCTCCAGAATCCAAGGTTCTGATGACACTTCAAATCAAGAGGGGATGGGGAAAAATAGGGGAGTTGTTGGGTTCCTGTCTGAAGCTGTACATAGCCCGAGACCTCTATTTAAGAAGCAGTGCTCTGGCTAGTAAGAAATCAAGGAGAAAAGACCTGGTAACAGTACAAGGAACAAAAAAATGATAAGGGGGAAAATGGGAGGTGGGTCTCCAAAGACTGCAAGGCTCTGCTGTCGAAGAAAACAAGATAAAAAGGCAAAACATGAAGAGGGTTTTCAAGTGTAGGACACTGTTCTGGCCGGTTAACAGAGAAAAGGGAAAGGCCCTTCTTATAGGACCAGAAGGAAACAGAAATTGGAGGTGAGCAAAATCCCACAAACAGAGAAAAGTAGAGATGGGGTTCTCAGTCAAGATTTTCTAGAGACATTGAAGACAAAAAACAAATTAAGCATCTTTGGAAAGATGAAATAATAGCTGGCAGGAGAGGAAAATAAGAGTCATGATCGGATAACCTTTGAATCCATGAATTATTCCTCGCAGCATTTAGACTGCTATTGATCAAAGATGCAAAGGGACCAAAGTTAGGGGGAAAGGGAACTGAGGAGTGGGATCTTAGTGGGGAGGATTCATCTGAGAGCACAAGCATCCAAACAAAAGAGGTGGCAATTGGATGTCCTAATCTTAGGGAAGGAGCATGAGGCCATAATCACTATGAAATAATGGGACAAATGAGCTAGAAATCCCCCACTCTTCATCCTTTTTTTTTTTTCTTTTCTCTGGGAAACTCTGCATCTATTTTTGGCCAGTCAAACTTACCTATTTAGACTATTTCAAAAAAAAGGGCTCTGATCACATTTGTCCATCTGGATGGAGAGAGAGAGAGAGAGAGAGAGAGAGAGAGAGTCATGGTAGTCACAAGACTCATGAGAGGGACATCTAATATCCAGAAAAACAATTCCAGCCATAGAATAAATGGTGGATATAATGCCTGTCAGAGGAACACCATTGACGTACTCTTAGGATTAGGATGCATGCTAACCCAAAGCCTACCAGGTAAAAACAAAAGTAGAGCAATACAAGTGATAATAGTTTTAGAAGATTAATCTTTGAAGTCAGCCTCGAGCCATCCACATTAATAGATTATTGTGTTAGGTAAAAAACAAGGTTTATAGATCCATAAAGTTTTTGTTCGATGTAAAGACCCTGTAGCTACGCCTAGAATAAAAAATTAGAGTTACCTAATAAGTGATGTTTGGGTTAATGGCCCATCCTCTGAAAGTTGGGGGAAAAGAAGCAGAAACATTAATTGTGTGGGACTAGTTATGACCTACGGATAGGGGTTTAAATGGGTTAAGATTCTGTGGGAATCATGCAGGATTTGAATCTGAACCCCACAGAGAAAGTAAGGCACAATCCATGAACATAATTTGGTAGGTTTGGTTTTGTGAATGAGATTGGGTGATGTTCTTTTCTTATTTTTATGAGACAAAAGAGCAAAAGGGGTTGCTTTGAGCTTGTCATTTTCATTAAGCTTGTTAGATACAGGTCTAGTTTATCTAGCAAGATAAAGTATGATGTTTCAAGTCTAAATCACTCATTTTGTTTGCTTTCTTTTACTTTCTTATGAATAATTCACTTCGGAAACATGCTGATGTATGTTAATGGTCACCAATTCCTTATTATCTGTTTAAAACTTGATGGTGACTTTTTTTGACGAGTCAAAGGTAGCGGCTGGTGAATAATAAAATTAGATGTTGAAGCATAAACAAACTGCAACATGTTATGCCATGTATTTATGAAAGCCATCAATTATTCGTCTGAAAGAAAAATGAAAGCTTTTGATTCTTCTGTAAATTAAGGATGAAACAGGTTGAACATTGACTTTCAACATTTGCTTCATTGGAAAAATTAGGAATTTCCTATTATTGACCATGATCAATTAAATTTCTTGCTTGATGCAGCAATTTTTGAAGATGATTTCAAAGTTTGAGCTTAAGATATCAACAAACCTATTCAAATCTAGTAGTGGCACATAATTCAGTCTCCATACCGTGTCCTTATGAAAGGTCGTTTGTGAGAAAACTCTTTAACCAATAGTCTTTGTATCCAAATAATGCATAATTTTGTCTGTTAGAGAATATTGGAAACCCGAGCGACGGTATTCTTTTAATCACAATGTATTTCAATAGTGTTCTTTAATTGCAATAATAATTAGTTTGAATTGTTCTGCCATACATCTGATGTCATGAGAGTTCATTCAAACACTAGGGATATGTTCTATTCAGCAAATCTTATAAAAGGCACCTCTGTCAAACATCTAGGGACCCAGCTATTTGGTTTGCCTAGTTTAATCCTGAACTAATGATTTTGTTTGATCTGGACTTGTTAAAAAGAAAAAAGAGCTGAGATGAATATGAGGTTTAAAAAGAAGCAAATCCTATTTGCTTCTATGTCAAATCAAACAAATCACATGAAATCTATTTTGTCATAATATGCCTGAACAAATAGAGATTCGCCGATGTCGCTTGCTAAACTTTTCATTAATCAACTAAACCACTGTTAAGACTGAACAGTTCACAAACTTTTTTGTTTAATCAATCAAGCTGCTGAATGGTTTACAACAAAATGGATCGACCAACGGAAGGCTAAGGTCTTATTTCTAGAAGGAAAAGTATTTTGATGTGTGTTATCATTAGATGTTTTCTTTGCTCATCAATAATGATTTTTAACAAATATAATGTACACCATTAGACTCATTGGAATCAAAACTTTTTTAACATCCTCCTATTTACATTTGAAAGCTGTAGTCTCGGTGTCTCACTCCCAGAGAAGATAATCAACCAGCAGACTGGCTCGCCAACTATGTTTGTAATAATGATGAAGTCCTTAGGGACCATATCCAATGCCCATCTTAGAAGTTAATGCCGTTAATTATGGTTGATAGCTATGGATGTACCTTTCATAGATTTTAATTTTATTTTGAAACTTGTCCACCGAGTTACCCAAAAAGGGGGGAAAGGGGAAAAAAGATTATAGCCACACCATCACTTTATATAGTGAAATAACTCTAGTTGATTAAAGAAGAATGCCGTCGCAATTAAAATCATAACCTATGACCTTAATTACCTTTTCCTGTTAGAAGACAATTTACACAACCGGTCGGATGGAATGATGGATGTTTTCTTCCACAGCAAGTTCATGGCATCTAGAAGAAGATCTGCTCCACGTGAAGCACTTGTCTATGATGTAGCTAGTTTTATCAATGAGGTGGTAACAAGCCAGAAAACAAAGTCTTCAAAGAGTGATCAATTTTTATATGTATAATTATTGAAAGATTGGACTGGTAAACATGTATGAGGTTAATTTGATACCCACCCAATGGGTAAAGAGCTGCTCATGGCATCAAAAATAGTCTGACCATCATCATCATCACCTCTAGATTTTGAATTCAAATGGCAGACAAGATAGTGTTCAGAAAAAAAAAAAAAAAAAAGGGCCCTGCAGTCCAAGACTTCTCCCACCATTTTTATTAGCCTTATTATTGCGCCACCCTCCTCCCCACCACCTTTGCCTGCCGTCCACATCCAAAGTTCTTTGACCGCATATACCCAAATTTGCGGTTGCGTTGGCCAACGACCTAAGTGGTTCTCCGTATTGGATGTGGATGATGGCCTGAGACATGGTCTTTAAGTACAGAGCATGCTGCCTCTTTCTCCGGTCACATCCTTCCTCTCTTCTCAAGGATAGAAACAAAAGCTTTCTCGGATCAAACCAACCACTATAAATCTAAAAAAGGGATCGGAAGAATTAGTTACCACCAGTTCTTGGGAACAGTATTCCCCAAGAGCAAAAAGAAAACAGGAAAAGCTCTGGATCCAATCACCAACCATGGAGGAGAGAAGAAAAAGAAATCCATCACAGCTTTATTTTTGGGTACGATGACGCTATATTTGAGAGTTAAGACCCAGGGGCAGGGGATATAGGACAATAAATTCCAAAAGGGATGAATGAGCTCATGATTTCACTTATTTTATGTTCTATAGGCCAGGAAAAATTGGGATTGGAGACAATGGAAAGGCCATCTTAAGTCTGGGTCAAAATTAGAGTCTTTATCACATGCACGTGCTGTGGCTTGGGATTAAAGTTTGGTCCAATTAGAACTCTTTTCGGTGGGGACGTCTTTGAAGAAGGTAAGGGATGCTACCAATTCTGCGATGGCTGCGATTATAACCCCACCCTCGCAAAATCTCTCCCCAAGCCAACAAATGCACTTTTGGCACCGCTTGCAGCGAGCTAAAGAACCAGCCAGAGCTATGCAACATCTTTTTCCTTTTTTTCTTTTTTTCTTTTTTGATATGAGAGGAAGATCGCTATCGTATTATCCGGTTACCCAGCCTCGTAGGATCAAAACAGCAAAAGTTTGCGCAGGAACTTATTTTTTTTATTAAAAAAGAACTCGTAATTGTTTATTATATTGCACAAATATCTTATCTATTAAACTTCTTATCATAATATTAGATGATCAATTCCGGCAAAAAATTTATAAAATATCAGACAAAGTTTAAATCACCAGCATTTTATATGTATATTGATAAAATTATGTTGTTGTTTCAATAAATTGGCACGGTGATCTGTAACTAACTTTCTAGAATAATTTTATTTTAGACCTTTAAATATAATTCTTAGATTTGCCCATCCATCAATTACAACTTCATATTTTCATTATTTAATATATTTGAAAAGAACATCTCACTAAACTAAAATGCCGATAATGAAATTCTCTCTCATCACATGTATATTTTTACTATTAACCTTTTTTTAAGTTATGCCACTTTATACTCCCTCTCGTGCGCATCCCAAGCACCTTCAATATTTCACATTTTTAGCAAAATAGTGACGAAACCATTTCATATTTATTAAATAAATAAATAATAATAAAATAAAATAATAATATGGAATAAAAAAATAAATAAAAGTAAGAAATCTGACAAACCAAGCATCCAGATACAATCCAAAATACAATCTAACCTACAAATAAAAGCCCACCCTCTAATCATAAAATCACAAATCCAAGCAACTGACCTCCATTGGTTAGAAAAAGCAGTCCCTAAATATCTTGCATGTCTGTTTCTACATCGCATGTACTCAGTTACTATTTTTTATCTTTGCAATTTGCTCTATTACTTCTAGGGCTGCTGCACCTCAATTTCTCGTAGCCCACCCAACCTCTCTCCATCACCTTGATGACGGTATGCTTGTCTCCATGATGCCTCATCTTCGTAATCTTATCCTTGCTGATTCGATAACGAACAATCTTATCCTCCCAGATCTAACTTGTATCATCCTCATTGAATGTTGGACATTAGCTAAGAAAATTGATGATAGATAAATTAATCTTAAGATCTAAATAATTGATCATGATCTATAAAACTAAAAATAATTTTAAAAAAAATTATATATTTTGAATATCTATAAAGCAAAGGTAGCGCTGATGGTTCCAATGATATGTTATAATTTTTTGTCACCCTATATAGTTTAGACTGACCTTAAACTAACAATCAGCGGACAATACTATAACTTCATATATGCATTCCCTTTTACTCTATTGTTTAACACAAGTATGAAATAAATTGTGAAACTCTCATCATTATTTTAAAAAATAAAAAATTTATGATATAATTAATTAAAAACATAACAGCAACAAACGAGTTACCGAACGCCGAGTCCCGCGCGCCCCCACCCCTCCCCACTTCAAAATAAATAAATAAAAGAATGCATAACCCATCCAAGCACTCCGCATCAATTTCCGGACTCTTTTACGCTGCTACTGCGGTCGAGGGTGCCCATACCTTGTGGGCCCCTAAATCCATTGTTTATGATACGTCCAGGAAGGACAAGGGACATTTGCTATTGGCCTGCACGTATTTGGTACGTTGATACTGCGGTATTTTATGTTTGCCGATGGTCCAGTAGATTGATACAATTGTACGGGCACCGGCAAAAGAGCTCCATGACAGAACTTTTGGCTCTTGGACACTCTAAATGCACAGAGCTTCAATCCTTCGTTTGGTGGGTGAGGTTCTGATCTTGCCGTCCTGGATTAGCAACCGATCTACCATCTATTTGGCCTAAAGTTTGCAACAAATCAGTATATAGTCTCATTTCATTATATATCTCATCATCTTATATCATATTATTAAAATATTAATACTATAATAAAATAATATTAGTCTAGGATCTACTATTAAAATGATAAATTTTGATTTGACCATGATACCTCCTACGTTTATCAGATGATCATTGGATTTTGTTACCCTGCACGGTGTCCATTTGGCCGCGTGGTGGCCTCCAGGTTTATCATATGAGTGTTAGACTTTTGTCGCCATGAGAGCTACAAGCTAATTTTAAGGCCAAATGACATTTTTGGTTATAGTGCTAATATGATTCACGTGACTCCTAATTAGCTGCCAGATTTGGCCTGTTCATTGGAGCATATATCAAGACTAATGCTGTTTCCTAGTAAATGATCGGACTTGATTAATAAGTCAGGATCCTACCTGACAAAGTTCTGAGTTATATAGTTTAGTTTAATTATATGAAATGGTATCCCAACATCACTACATATAGGGTGAATGGTGTTCAGCATGTGGGCAGCGTGCACCATCTCCTACCCGCCCCCAAAAAAGAGGCATATACATTATACGATCAACATATATTAAAAATATAAATGTTAGACCTTTGCTAAGAATTCTTGCATCAACAACATAACTTGTGCATTAATATTCCAATTCTACTCGGAAACAGGATGTTTTTATTGAAACTTGGGGTGCATTTCCTATTTTTGTTTTGTTCTAGATTGGATGAAAGAATTTTGTTTTTGTCTGCCCGTCTCATCTGGATGTGCCCAAAAAAATTTGTTGACCAATGAAAGAAAAAGGATGGCAAGTCAAATGACAATGAAAATGGAATGCATAGCTACATGGACATACCGTCATAGAGCTGGTAATTAAAGAAAAGATATAAAAATAGTATAGATTTATGACTATTAATGATTTTCACCGTCATCATACCATCATTCGTAGGAAATGGATTTAAATAAAAATAAAAATATTAAACTATGATGGAAGAAATATAAGTTAACGTTGGACTTAAAGTAGAGTCCTATATATCATAAAGTTAAACTAAGATAAAGTAATACGTTTCGATATATTAGATGCTGATGGATTTAAAGTATGATTTTACTTATTTATACTATAATAATAATAATTATTCATTCTTATAATTGCTATATATATATATATATATATATATATATATATATATATATATGACACTTTTTTTTTTTTGATAAGAGTGGGTCCTAGAACTTCTAAATTATGATATATCCAGTAAGGACGAGGGTATTTTGTTATTGGCGTGCACGTATTTGATACGTCTTGCATTTTACTTTGTCCAGTACAACTGTACATTTTACGATTGATCCAACGGTATAGGCACTATGAAAACGAGCTCCATGAGAGAACCTTTTGCTCTTGGACATTCTAAATGCACAGTGCTTCGTTCAGTTTGGTGGATGAGGTTCTGATCTCGCTGTCTTGGATCAGCAATTGATCCACACACCTATTTGGCCTAAAGTTTGCATTGAATCAGTACGTAATCTTATTTCATGTCAACGTTCTATATATCTTATTATCTTATATCATATCATATCATATATTCCATGTCGAGATGGTGAATTTTAATTTAACCACTTCGATGGCTTCTAGGTTTAACATTGGACTTTGTTATCAGGACATCCATTTGGCCATTGTGATCGGCCCACGTGAGTGTTAGACTTTTGCCACCGTGAGAGAACAAGAAGCTAGTTTTAAAACAAAATGACATTTTTTGTTACCGTGCTAATATATCAGACGTGAGTCCCAAACAGATGCCGGATTTGGCCTGTTTATTATAGCGTATATCTTGTTTCCTAGTAAATGATCGGATTTGATTAATAAATTAGGATCCAACCTGACAAAGTTCTGAGTTAGTATAGTTTAATTATATGAAATGGCATCCCAACATGACTACACGTAGCGTGAACGATATTCGGCATGTGGGAAAGCATGCGCCATCTCCTACCCACCCACCCCCAAAAATGGGACATACAATCAATATTGTATTAAAAAGGAAAATGTTCAACCTTTGCTAAGAATTCTTGCATCAACAACATATAGCTTGTGCATTAACATGCCAATTCTTCTGCTTCGAAACAAGAGACCTCGATTGAAGCTTAGGGTCGTTTCCTATTTTTGTTTTGTTTTGGATTGGATGAGAGAAATTTATTTTTATTTGCCTTTTTTCATCTTACATCTAGATGTGCTAAAAGACTTGTTGGCTAATAGAAAGGGTAACGAGTCAAATAATAATAAAATGGATAGATTTATGGATGTACTGCCGGAGATAGAGTAGCCAAGAGAGCTGGTAATCAAAAGAAAGATACGAGAATAGTGTAGGTTCAAGTGTCTTGACTATCAAGAATTTTTACTATCATCATGCAAAAGAAAATGGATTTAAATAAAAATAAGGATGAAGCCTTGACTGCAATAGGAGAAATATAAGTTAACATTACTCATAAAATAAAGTCATATTGATAATTGAAGTTTAACTAAGATACAATAATATGCATTGATGTGTTGGATGTTGATGGACCTAGACTATAATTCCACTCATTTATACTATAATGATAATAATAATTATCTATTCTCAAGATTGCTACGTATATCTAACTTCTTTTTTCGACGGTTTGAATAATTAATGTTAAGTATCCATCTACTACTACATGTTTGTCAGCATAGTTGCTTTGTATTAGTTATCATATCGATAATTATGTCTTAGGGGCCTTGTTTTATTCAATGTGCTTATGCTGGTCATTTTTCTATATTCATCCTATAATATAATCTTACCTACTTAGAAATATCTTAAAACTAATTCAATCATTTTGATCTATTCTATATACTAGCACTACTACAAAAAGAAACTACGAGAGCGCATACTATAGCAATGATTTTCAAAACCACTATAATAAGATCTACAGCAGCGGTTACAAAGAACCACTACCATAGGTCCGATCCATGGCAGCGGTTATACCGAACCGCTACTATGGATCCGATAGATGGCACCATAGATCAAACCTACATGTATCCGCTGCTATAGATTGATCTATAGTAGCAATTAGAATAAACCACTGCCATATATCGGATCTATAGCAGCGGTTTAATGTAACCGCTGTCATATTTTTTTATATTTTTGCTCTAAATTTTATATAATTTTAAAATTTAATGTTCATCTTTATCATTCATTATGTAAATAATTATCATTAAAGTATCGTTACAAAAGATCGTCTCGATTCGATGGCCCTAGCTTCATCGATCAAAAAATTCGATTTCAATGACCACGAACGATGATACGATAATCTGATAGATGGAGATCTTCAATGGATCCAAAAACCTATAACAATGATCTTGATGATGTTTGTAGCATACTAGCAAAGTTTCACTTCAATCGGATATCGTTATCTTGGTTAATTTAGTATAGAATAATTTCGATCGTTAAATAATAAATGAGTGATCAAAGGACTAGACGGCGTCCGATTATGAGATAATTTTTTCATAAATGATCTTGGCTACTACTTTAATTATTTTTACAGTGGTGATCATAAAATTCAACTCGTGGGTCTAAGAATGATCCAAAATTATACATCGCTTGATAACCATTCTTAAACTCCGTTGATAATTATGCTTGTGCTTTTGCAAGACGTGAACAGTTCATACAAAAATGATTTAAATTTTATGATCATCGCCATATAAAATCATTAAAATTATAGCAAAGATCATTTAGCTAAAGAATTATTTCATAATCGGATGCTGTTTAGCCTTTTGATCGCTTATTTCTAATTTAACAGTTGAAATTATTTCGTACTAAAATGACCATGATAACGATATCCGAATGAAGTAAAACTTTGATAATATACTACAAATATCATCAAGATCATCGTTGCAGATTTTTGAAGCCATCAGAGGTCTTCATCTATCAGATCATCGCATCATCATTCGTGGTCGTCGAAATCAAATTTTTTTGATCGATGAAGCTAGGATCATCGGATCAAGACGATCTTTTGTGACGACACACTAATGATAATTATTTAGATAATAAATGATGAATATAGATATTAAATTTTAAAATTATATAATATTTAGAATAAAAATATAAAAAATTAATTTTCAACCTATGGCAGCAGTTATTGAAAATCGCTACTACAGAGCTATGGCAGTAGTTGAAAAATCGCTGCCATAGATTAGGTTAAAATTAACTCACCCCTAAATTGGGTTCCCTTCCTGCACTCTCTCTCTCTCCCCCCTTCTCTCCACCGTCGGTGAGATCCCACCCCTCTCCTTCCCCAGCTAATGCCGCCCCTCCTTCCCCCAGCCATCCCCATCTCTCGATGCCCCCCTCCTTGTTGGAAATTATGTTCCAAAACCAATCATCAGTTTATTGACGATTCAAATTTTATAATTAATTTATTAATTAATAAAAAAAATTAGCATCTTTTTCATCACAAGTTTACATCTTCTAATGAACTTCATTGTTGTGATGAAGTCCTTAGGACTATTTAGTTTTGATAAAGAGAGGACTTACTAATTAGTCCTTAAATTTGTTTATGATCAAATGATAGGCTGATAATTAGGACAACAGCATCTATCGAGCATAGATCGCTATATGCCATATAGGTTGGTTGTTCTCTTAACCAAGAAGTGTGGAGATACTGGTATGGCATATAGGTGAAATATATGTGTACATCATCATTGAACGTGACCAACTTTAGAGTATTCTACTATCGAGAATGTCTCTGATGGGATATAGGTATAAGTATCCCTTAGACCTGAGAGCACCTCAGTGACTTGCAAGCAACTCATTGTGCTTTGGTACCAGACTAACTAAATTTCTAATTCAGCAATGGAAAGCTTCTGGGCATAGTCAAGTACTTACGAAGTCAGAGTGTGATCAAGATGGAATTGACCACTCCAAGAGTTGGAGAAGAATGTATCACTGTATTTCAATATAGCAAAATCTTGGTCAAGGTAATCCATCAGATGGATTTGATATTCTAAAATAAAATATGAATAACCTGATCAGAGTTGATAGTTGAACTCTGAGGTATCCTACGAGCATTATGGTCAAGGAGATAAATTATATGAAAACTATATCTGCATGGGTTCTAAGGATGGTGTTCTACACCTTCGACCTATCCGTCCGTCGGATATCATTGCTAGATGATCACTTTGATTGTACAAAAATTTATTTCTGTACTACCGACTTAGGTTCGGATCTATGAGGTCACACACATTTGAGTTTATATTCCGATCGGATAGTTGATCAGCGATTTAGAATCATTTTAGGATTAAACGATCAATACGGTTGATGTTTGACCTAGTGCAAGTGTTGCAGGAGAATCGATTAGCAATTCGATTGCTAGTTAACTTAATTTGATTAAGTCAGTAGACTGAGATTAAGTCTAATTAAATATAATTTAATTAAATTTGATTTGAGCTTGATTGGATCAAATTCAATTGGTTTATTGGATAAGCCAAGTGCAAGGAAGAACTAGTCCTAGTCTAACTAGGACTTGGGTCAATCTAATTTTTTAATTTGATTAAAAATAAATTAGAATTAAATTTAATTTAAATAAATTTTTAAATAGGTTAGGGCCTTATTTAATTAAGTTGAATTACTCTTATTTTTATTTGGTTAAAAGATCTTGTTTGATCAGGTCAAAATAGGAGTCCTAGTGTGACTAGGACTACCTATTCCTTACGCCACCTAATCCTCACACCCCACCCCTTTTTCTTTGTGTTTTTATATGAAATTCTCCATGCCGAAAGGCTTCTCACGCCCCCTTTCTCTCTTCTATTTATCATATGGAATTTTGTTGCATAACCAAGTCAAAAGGGGAAGTTGACTTCACTTAGGATTCTATGAGATAGAATTCCTAGTCAACTAAAAGTTCTCCTTCCCTTCATGCCACCACCTCCCTTATTTCTCTCTCTCTCTCTCTCTTTCTCTCTCTCTCTCATTTTTTTTGGGTTTATTTGCATCCTCCCTTGCTGGTCCACGGCAGAAAAAAAAGGTGGGATGCCCAAGAGTTGGGCGCCCCAACAACTTTCCTTATTTGGTCCTTCCCAGTCTTAAGTTTTTGACCTAACTTGGATTCTGCATATCTCTTTATTTAAAAAAATTTTTTTACTAAAATTTTTATAGTTTGCATACATTTCAGAGATCTCTTTGGTATAGAAAAATTAAAGAAAAATTCATTTAGGTCATAGAGATATTTAAAACACAAATCAGGATGTCTAGAAAAAGAACAAAAGGAGAAGAAGAGGATCTTTTTCTAGGGTTTTTATTCCAGATCTCTTTCTCCCTTTTTGTGACCTTTTGAGAGGTATCTCAATGTCACAAATCTTCTTCTTTTCCTTTTGGTATTTTAGAGTATCCAAGTTTCGAAGAAGAAAGCATCGGATCGATCGTCGAAGAGAGATCAGCACAGTGCTAGCATACTGTACTGATTTTCTGCATCAGGATCTCTGATCGTGTTCGTGGGCTCGTGTGGATGACTCCTAGAGGTCGGATGTGTATGCGGCTCATGACTTCATCCTCAAGCCTAGATCAAAAGTTAGAATGTCTAACTTGCTCAGGTAATAGATTCGATCTGTTATTTTATAGCTGCATTAGATATAGTATAGATCTAGGTTGATATGATCAATCTTTTTCTTTCTTATTTAATTTTTAATTTTTGATTTAAATACCATGCAATAATCATATAATAAGATCTTAGATCTATGATATTTTATATTAATTTTAATTGATTTTAATCTTTGGCTACTTGATCTTGAAAAAGTTTCAAGATCTAGTCTTGAAATCCTAGATCTGGTTCCTACAATTGGTATCAGAGCCTAGGTTTTTATTACATAATTTTTTGAGCATGTTTAGATTATTTTTTAGATTAGATCTAATTTATAATTTAATTATTAAATTTAAAATTAAAAATCTAGATCTCATGAACTGCTATAAGATTGTCCTGCTATAAGGTTTACCCTTTATAGTGAAAATATTATCCTAGTTCGTGATGATCTGACTTTAATCATAAATTTATTAGATTTAATTTAATTTTATTTATAATTTAATAGATTTAAAATAATTTTAAATCTAAAAATAAAATATTTTAGATGGTATGGACTACCATAAGATTGTCTTGCTGTAAGGTTTATCTCTTATAGTGGATAGATTATCTTAGTATGTGCTAATCTAAAATATTGATCATAAAATTTTAGATTAGATCTAAAAAATTTTATGATCTGATTAAAAATATTTTAATCTGATTTCAATCATCATAAATATGTTAGATTTGATCTAGAAAGATTTATGATTGATTATTATTGAAATTATTTCAATTACATGAACCTGTTTAGATTAGATCTAAAGTAGTTTTATGTTTATTTTACTTGCATATTGATTATGAATCAAACATGCAACTTGGTTGATAGAACCATATTACAAAAATATTTTATAAATATGAAAATCATTTTTGAAAAGTCAAACCCCAATCCTCAGTCCAAAACTTAATTAAGAATTAAGAAGTTGTTTGATTAGATTCTAGGATTGTAAATTGAAAATCCTATGACACGAATCATAACACATTAGGTTAATGGATTAGTGGGGATTAGGTCCATTAATTGAATTAGACCTAAGATTAGATTAAAGAATGGACTTAATTAGAGAATTGGCTAAATCTAATCAATTATTGTCTTAGATTAGATCAAGAATTTTCTAGATCAATTACAGTAGTTGTAGTTGATCAAGTCTACGTCTTTAACAAGAACCAAATGGACTTGATTCTTGGCTAAGAGGTCTAGCTCAAACTGTTAGGTTGATCTAATCAAGACTAATTAAATCAGTTGGTATCTAAGGTAAGTTTGGCACATACGATCGGTAGTTTTTAATTGGCAGCCCACTTATCTGATCATTTTTTATGGTGTAAGGCAAGCAATGGTAGACCCTTCCACCGATTTCACTTACCTGGCCTTCTTGATGAGATTGAGTTTTGATTAGATCACTTGACAATTTGAGTTGATCGATGTCAGCTAGGTAAATCAGTGTGACTGATTTAGGTGCTCTTAGACCAACCTGTTAGTGGTCTTCCTTAAGCTAACTTGGTGAAGCCAGCGGAAAGATCATGACAAGTTGGTTAATCTGACCTACTCACTTCTATAAATAAATCCTCTAAAATTATTAGTTCTCTAAAATGAAATAGTTATATGATAATTGGATCATAGCCTTCTATTAAAGTGGATGATAATGGATCCATCATTTGGATAATCATTGGAGGCCCAAAGGCCTGGTGCTTATCGATTGATGAAATTATCATTTATTATATGATCTCTTGGATACATCTTTCTAAATGGTGGTCAGGTGGGCCAATCAAAGTTGGACCTAATTATTCATTGGTTGGATGGGCCAAGTATAGTCATGTTAATGGTTCGACCTAACTGAATCCTTTTCTGAGAAGGCTAAAGCCAACTGATTAGGGTCTGGGGCAAAATTTAATTACTAAAAATTATTTGAAGAAATAATTGGTTAGGAACCTATCCTTAGATGTACATGGGTGGGCCAACCAAAGTTGGGCTTGTATACAATCTATGTGGATTTTAGTATCCACTAAAAAATTAGAATAATTTTTCAAATTAGAGGTAGAAGCTACCAATTTGAATAAAATAATGAAAGACCCTTTTGATTAAAGTCCAAATCTCTAGGTTTAATAAATCAATTACTAATTAGGTTATATTTTTTTTTTGTGTAGATATGGCCACTTTTCTATCACTCCGATCATTGTTGGATAATGATAAGTTGGTGGGATCCAACTTCGATAGCTGGTACCAAAAGTTGAAGATTATCCTAGAGCATGAACGGATCCTATATGTGCTGACGGATCCTACACCTAAGGAGCCAACTGTCAATGCACGTGGAACAGTCAGAGACACTTATCAGAAGTGGCTTAGTGATTAAATCATGGTGTGATGCATTATGCTGGCTGGGATAAGCGATGAGTTCAATCGCAGATTTGAGATAGCTCAGCTAAATGAAATGCTCTAAGTATTGGAGGATTCTTTTGGCACACTCAATGATGTTGACAGGCACAAGACTAGTTGCACGATCTTCAATGCCAGAATGTAGGATGGAGCCTCTGTCACTGATCATGTACTGTACATGATCGAGCTGATAGAGTGCTTACACAAGCTCGACTTTTTCTTGCACAAACAACTTTGGAAAGATGCAATACTAAACTCGCTGCCCAAGTCTTATCTTCCATTCCTTATACATTATAGAATGTCAAAGCTTGAAGTTGACTGTCATGGGTTATTGGGGTTACTTCAGAACTTTGAGAAGGATCACCAGCTCCACAAAGAGTCAATGAACTTAGTGAAAGGTTCGTCTTATTATTCTTGACCCTTTGGGAAAGAGAAGAAGAACAAGAAGAAGAAAGCCAAGAAGGTGCATGTTTAGACTAGGACATCTATGCAGGCTCAGACCCAAAAAATTAAGCTCGATAAGAGTCAAGCCGAATGTTTCTTCTATAAGAAGCGGGGGTACTGAAAGAGAAACTGTCTTCAGTACATTGCCTTTTTGGAATCGAACAGGTAGAGGAAGAAGCAAATTATTGTTGGGCAAGATATTTATATGATAACTCCTTATAATTTCTCTGTGTGTGATATTACTGACTGGATATTGGATATCAGAAGTCCTTATCATATTTGCAATTCGTTGCAGGGATTGCAGGTCGGTAAAAGATTCAAGCAAGGTGAGAGATTTCTGAACGTTGAAGATAGAAGACCAGTTCTAATTCCAGCTTTAAAAATTTTGAAATTTGTATTTGAATTTCATACCATTGTTCTTAGTGATTATCATTTTTGTCCTAGTTTCTTTTTAAATATCATTTCTATTGGCCTTTTGGCCATGAACAATTATGAAATTTCAATAAAGAAATGAGTTTGTAATGTTATTGTGAATGGTGTTACTACTTTCTATGGATAATTAAATAATGGTGTATATATGTTATCATAACTTATTAATGTAGTCTATTCAACTGGCAAACATCCTAGATTAGATAATGTGACAAATATCTATTTATGGCACTATAAGTTGGGTCATATAAATAAGAACATGATAAGCAGGTTGGCTCAAGAGGATATCCTCGAACTTAATGATTGTAAATCACTTCCAACCTGTGAATCCTATCTTCTTGGTAAAATGAATAAGTCACCTTTTACTGAAAAAGATGAGAGAGCCACTAAACTCTTAGGACTAGTACATACTGATGTATGTGGACCAATGAGTACTAGTGCCAAAGGTGGATATATCTACTTCATCACTTTCATAGATGATCTATTCAGATTTAGATATGTCTATCTGATGAAACATAAGTCGAATTCATTTGAAATATTCAAACGATTTTGAAGTGAAGTAGAAAAATAAACTGGAAAGAGTGTTAAAACTCTTCGATCTGATCGAGGAGGGAAATACCTTTCTAGTGAGTTTTTTACATATCTAGAAGAGAATGAGATTCTCTTCCAATGGACTCCTCCAGAAACACCACAACATAATGGTGTATCTGAAAGGAGGAATCGGACTCTGTTAGATATTGTCCGATCTATGATGGATTTTGCCAGCTTGTTGATATCCCTCTGGGGATATGCACTCGAATCGGCTTGCTATCTTTTAAATAGAATTCCAAGTAAATCTATGGTTAAAACTTCATATGAGATATGGATAGGATGTAAGCCAGCACTTTCACACCTCAGGATTTGGGGGTGCCCGGCTTATATCAAACGATTAATTATAGATAAACTTGGACCTAGGTCTGATAAGTGCGCATTTATAGGATACCCAAAAGAGACCAAAGGATATTATTTCTACTATGTTGATGAACAAAAAATGTTCATCAGCCTTAGAGCAATCTTTTTGAAAAAGAAGTTCCTTAGTGAAGGAATTGTTGCCTCTAAGGTTGAACTTGATGAAGTTCAATAGATAGAAAGTTCGACATAGAATGTTGAACCTAAGTCAGATTTGATTAGATCATATATGAAGCCTAGTGAATCTACACCATTAAAATGATCCGATAGAGTACCGCACCATCCGGATAGATACTATGGATTCTTGATCCAGGATGGTAATCTCATCGAACTCGATGAGAATGATAAGAATCCGATCACTTATATGGATGCGATGCAGAGATCCGACTCTGAAAAATGGTTAGAAGCTATGAGATCCGAAATAAATTTTATGAAGATCAATGATGTATGGACATTAGTTGACCCACCTGAAGGAGTTAAATCCATTGGGTGTAAATGGGTATTCAAAAGAAAAAGAGGTGTAGACAGAAAGATGGAGACCTATAAAGTCCATCTGATTGCCAAGAGGTATCGTCAATGTTATGGTATTGACTATGATGAGACATTCTCTCCAGTGGTAATGTTCAAATTTATTTGGATAATACTTACAATAGCTGCCCACTTGGACTATGAGATCTGGCAGATGAATGTGAAGATGGCTTTTCTAAATGGAGAGCTAATCAAAGAGGTGTATATGATACAACCTAAGGGATTCACATCCATAGATGAGTCCAAGGTGTGCAGACTTCAGAGATCCATTTATGGATTAAAACAAGCATTTCGGAGTTAGAACATGCATTTTGATAAAGTGATCAAAACGTATGGCTTCGTTAAGAATGAAGAAGAATCTTGCATTTACAAATGGACAAATGATCGAGCAGTGATATTCCTTATTTTGTATGGGATGATATTCTCTTAATCGAGAATGACATCCCCACACTACAAAGAATAAAAGTCTAGTTGTCATCACAGTTCTCCATGAAGGACTTGGGTGAAGCATCCTACATCCTAGGGATGAATATCTATAGAGATAGATCTAAAAAGATGCTTGATATATCCTAATCCTCGTACATAGAAATTATGCTGAAGAGATTCAGTATGGAGAATTTCAAAAAGGGCTATCTCCCGATAGGCCAAGAAATTTCTCTCTCTAAGAAGGATTATCCGACAACTTCTGAAGAGAGAGAGCATATGAGTAGAATTCCATATACTTTGATAGTTGGGTCTATTATGTATGCAATGATATGTACAAGACTAGACATGGCATACTCACTAGGAGTAGTGAGTAGATACCAGTCTGATCCTGAAAAAAATTATTAGAAGATGGTTAAAATCATCCTTAAGTATTTGAGAAATACTAAGGATCAATGGTTGGTTTATGGTGAGTCAGATCTAAAACTTATTGGGTTTACAGACTCCAGCTTTCAATCTGACCATGATGATAGTAAAAATATGTTGGGATATATCTTTACTCTAAATGGTGGAGCCATCTGCTGGTAAAGTTTCAAGCAGCATATAGTGGCTGACTCTGTTTGCAAAGCAGAGTACATGGCAGCATCAAATGCAGCAAAGAAAGCTATGTGGCTGAGAAAGTTTATCACCAACCTCGGAGTAGCACCCTCTATTGATGGTCCAATCGTGCTCTACTACGACAACACTGGCGCCATAGCTCAAGCAAAGAAATCGAAGGCACACCAACGGACAAAGCATATTCTGCGTCACTTTCATTTGGTCCGTAAGATCATGGATCGTGGTGATGTTGATCTTTAGAAGATCGACGAAAATAAGAACCTAGCCGACCCCTTCACTAAAGTCCTAGCAATCAAGGAGTTCGACAATCATAAGTCGAAGATGGATATCAGATACTCTGCCGAATGGCTTTAGGATAAGTGGGAGTTGTTAAAAATTATGTTCCAAAGCTAATCATCATCCTATTGATGGTTGAGATATTATAATTAATTTATTAATTAATAAAAAAATTTTGGCATCTTTTTTATCATAAGTTTACATCTTCTACTAAACTTCATTGTTGTGATGAAGTTCTTAGGACTATTTAGTTTTGATAAAAAGAGGATTTCTCGATTAGTCCTTAACTTTGTTCACAATCAAATGATAGGCTGTTAATTAGGATGACAACATCTATCGAGCATAGGTCGCTATATGCCATATAGGTTGGTTGTTCTCTTAACCAAAGAGTGTGGAGATACTAGTATGGCATACAGGTGAGATGTATGAGTACATCATCGTTGAACGTGACCAACTCCAGAGCATTCTACTGTCAAAAATATCTCTAATGGGATATAGGTATAAGTATTCTTTAGACCTGAGATCACCTCACTGACTTGCAAGCAATTCATTGTGCTTTGGTACCGGACTAACTAAATTTTTAATTTAGCAACGAAAGACTTCTGGGCACAGTCAAGTACTTACGAAGTCGGAGTGTGATCAAGATGGAATTGACCACTTCAAGAGTTGGAGAAGAATGTATCACTGTATTTCAATATAGCAAAATCTTGGCCAGGATAATCCATCAGATGAATTTGATATTTTGAAATACAATGTGGACAATCTGATCAAAATTGATAGTTGAACTCTGAGATATCCTACGAGCATTATGATCAAGGGAATGAATTATATGAAAACTATATCCGCATGGGTTCTAAGGATGGTGTTCTACACCTTCGATCTATTCGATCGTCGAGTATCATTGCTCGCTTTGATTGGTATAAAAATTTATTCCTATGCTATCAACTTAGGTTCGAACCTATGAGATCACATACATTAGAGTTCACGTTTCGATCGAATGGTTGATCAGCGATTTAGAATCATTTTAGGATTAAACGATCAATACGGTTGATGTTTGACCTAGTGCAAGATTATAGGAGGATTGATTAGTAATTTGATTACTAATTGGCTTAATTTGATTAAGCCAGTAGGTTGAGATTAAATTTAATTAAATATAATTTAATTAGATTTGGTTTGGGCTTGATTGGATCAAATTCAATTGGTTTATTGGATAAGCCAAGTGCAAGAAAGAACTAGTCCTAGTCTAACTAGGACTTGGGTCAATCCAATTTTCTAATTTGATTAAAAAATAAATCAAAATTAAATCTAATTTAATCTAATTTAAATAAATCCTTAAATAGATTCGGATCTTATTTAATTAGATTGGATTACTCTTATTTTTATTTGGTTAAAAGATCTTGTTTGACCAGATCAAAATAGGAGTCCTAGTGTGACTAGGACTCCCTATTCCTTGCGCCACCTATTCCTCACGCCCCACCCCTTTCTCTTTGTATTGTTACGTAAAATTCTCCATGCCCAAAGGCTTCTCACACCACCTTTCTCTCTTCTATTTCTCATATGGAATTTTGTTGCATGACCAAGTCAAAAGGGGAAGTTGATTTCACTTAGGATTCTATGAGATAGAATTCCTAATCAACTAAAAGTCCTCCTTTCCTTCATGCCGCCACCTCCCTTATCTCTCTCTCTCTCTCTTTGGGTTTATTTGCATCCTCCCTTGCTGGTCCATGGCAGAAAAAAAAGGTGGGGTGCCCAAGAGTTGGGCACCCCAACAACTTTTCTTATTTGGTCCTTCCTAATTTAGGTTTTTGACCTAACTTGGACTCTACATATCTCTTTATTTAAAAAAAATTTTTACTAAATTTTTTGTGGATTGTAGATATTTGAGAGATCTCTTGGTTATAGAAAAATCAGAGAAGAATTCTTCTAGGTCATGAAGATATTAAAAATATAAATTAGGATGTCTAGAAAAAGAATAAAGGGAGAAAAGGAGGGTCTTCTTCTAGGGTTTTTGTTCCAGATCTCTTCCTCCCTTTTTGTGAGCTTTTGAGAGATGCCTCAGCATCACAAATCTTCTTCTTTTCCTTCTGGTATTTTAGAGTATCCAAGTTTCAAAGAAGGAAGCATCAGCTTGACCGTCGAAGAGCGATCAGTACAGTGCTAGTATATTGTACTGATTTCTTGCATTAGGATCTCTGATCGTGTTCGTGGGCTCGTGTGGATGACTCCTAGAGGTCGGATGCATGTGTGGCTTTTGACTTTATCTTCAAGCCTGGATCAGTAAGTTAAAATATCTAACTTGCTCAGGTAACAGATCTGATCTATTATTTTATAGCTGCATTAGATGTAATATAGATCTAGGTTGATATGATCAACCTTTTTCTTTCTTATTTAATTTTTAATTTTTAATTTAAATACTATGCAATAATCATATAATAAGATCTTATATCTAAGATATTTTAGATTAATTTTGATTGATTTTAATCTTTCACTGTCTGATCTTGAAAAAGTTTCAAGATCTAGTCCTGAAATCCTAGATCTGGTTCCTACACTCCTCCCTGCTTGCCCCCCCATCCCCGACCACCCCTGCCTCTCGGCCCCTCCCCTATCAATCCCTTAACCCCCGCCACCCCCACCTCCTAGGCCACCCCTTCCCATCACGGTGCATCCTCCCGACCTCTCGTCACCATGCCCCCTGCTGCCCCCGCTCTCATCTCCTCCCTGCCCCTCCCCAGTCAATTCCCCAACCCCCACCACCCCCATCTCCCGGGCTGCCCCTCCCCATCACCTCACACCCCCCGACCTGCTCGTCACCGTGTCCCCCCTCCCGATCCCACCACCTCTAGGTGCCCCAGCCCCACCCGCTCAACTCTCCAACCCCCACCATCCCACCTCCCAAGCTGCCCCTTCTCATCACCGTGCACCACCACCCCTTCCCCCGACCTCCCCATCACGGTGCCCCCTAGGCCACCTCTCCCTCTCTCTTTCCTCTTTCTTTTTCTCTCTCTTCTCTCTCTCTCACCATCCTTGCCTCTCGGGTGCCCCCGCCCCTCCCCGTTGAACCCCCCACCCCCGCCACCCCCACCCCCCAGGCTGCCACTCCCCGTCACCATGCACCACCATCTGAAGAAAATAGTGTAGGATTTGCCATCTACTTCAAAAAAATTTCAAAAATAGCAATGATGTAGCAAAAAATAATATCTAATATTATGCTACTGATCATATC
>QRFJ01000132.1:1838584-1945801 GCA_006176705.1 Cocos nucifera
CGTCACCATGCACCACCATCTGAAGAAAATAGTGTAGGATTTGCCATGCTACTTTCAAAAAATATTTCAAAAATAGCAATGATGTAGCAAAAAATAATTAATCTAATTAATTATCTACTGATCATATCAGATTATTTAATCTTACACATTAGGATCTAAACATTGCGAATAGTCGATCACCATAATCTGAGTCAATTGAATAATGCTCTGATATCATGTCACAGCCGCATACATGTTCGGCCTCTATAGTTGGTCCATACGGAGCTTTTGATCCCGATCAGCCTCACTGGAGTGCTAGCTCCTCGTCGGGGCCTTCGATGGATGATCATGATTGATCCGATCGATCATATACTTTCTTCACTTTGAGATTTTTTCACTCAGAACTGATGTCCAAATACTCTAAAATTTTTACCACGTAATACTAACCCCTTCTCCTACATGCTCAAAAAATTTTATAATTTATTGATGTGAATACCATGGGAAAACTATATGAAAAATGATAAGGGTCGAGTGGTTGAGAGGTTTTAACCACTCACTTGATTTCAAAAATTAAATGAGCCTCTTATCCTTATCCAATTCCTCCTCCCTTATGTTTAACACACTGAAGGACTCTCCTTCTATGTCCATATTTTTATTTCTCAAAAAATATTCGACAAACAAAAGGAAGGGCAAGCATAGTGGAAAAGTCAAAAATGATGAGCACATAGGAGAATTTGAATTCAAACTTTATTTGACTTGGTCCTAATTAGTTTCAATCAAACCAATTAATTTAGACCTAATTAAACTAGGTTAAATCCAACCAAATTAGGCTTAGTCTAATCCAATAAAATTTTAATCAAATTAAAAATTAATTAGATCTACATCCTGATCAAATCAGGATCAAAACTTCCATAGCGATTAGGTCATCTCATGACTTGATCGGGTCAAATTCAATCAGACTTGATTGAATCCTCATCGCTCAATCAAATTAAGCTAATTAGCAATCAAATTACTAATTAATCTTCCAAAAAATATCTAAGTCCAAATCGAATAGGTTATTAGGTAACAGAGTCCTATCAACATGAAACTCTTGAAGAGTCCTAAATCAGTTGAACTCTTGAACCCAGTGTCCCAAATGAATCGAACTCACGATCATAGAGTCCTAGACTAGTGAAACTCATGATTAGAGAGTCCCAAAGAAGTAGAACTCAGAGTCTCAGTCCAGTAGAACTCTTGATCACAGAGTTCCAGTCCAGTGGAACTCTTGACCATAGAGTTCCAGACCAATGAAACTCTTGATCAGAGAGTCCTAGACAAGTTGGACTTAGAGTTTCAGTCCAGTAGAACTTTTGATCATAGAGTTTCAATCTAGTGGGACTCTTGACCGTAGAGTTTCAAATCAATGAAACTCTTAATCAGAGAGTCCCAGATAAGTCAGACTTAGAGTCTCAGCCTAGTAGAACTCTTGGTCATAGAGTTTCAGTTCAGTGAAACTCTTGACCATAGAGTTTCAGACCAATGGAACTCTTGATCAGCCATCAGATCAGATAGGAACTCCTAATGTGTGTGACCCCGTAGGTCAGAACCTAAGCCGATAGCACATAAATCAATTTCTATACTAATCGAAGTGACCATCTAGCAATGGTACCTGACGTCTGGATAGGTCGAATAATCATAATTGCAACATTCAGAATCCACACGAATATAGTTATTGTATAATTCATCCCTATAACCTCTATGTAATAGATGACTCAGGGTTAGACTATCAACCTTAGAAAATACATCCATGTCATATCTCAAAGCAATTAGTCGCATGACTCCTCTCTAAGACTATCCTGATCAAGGTTTTACTAAATTAAAATATAATTAAACACAGCTCCTAAAATCAGGAGTGGTCAATCCCATCTTGATACATGCATCGACTCCATAAGTACTTGACTATGCCTAAAAATCTTTCATTACTAAATTAGAAATTCAGATAGTCCGACATCAAAACACAGTGAGTTGCTTGAAAGTCACCATGGTGATCTCAGATTGGAGAAATATTTATATCCATATTCCATCGAAGCTAATCTTGATAGAAAAAAAGCCTCATAGTTGATCACGTTCAGTGCAGATGTAACCATACATCTCAGTTGCATGCCATATTAGTGTCTCAACACTCCTTGATTATGAGGACAATCAACCTATATGGCATACAATGATCAATACTTGATAAACATTATCGTCCTAAATAACAACGTATTATTTGGTCGTGAACTATTTAAGGACTAAATGATAAATCCTTTTTTATCAAATCTAGATAGTCCTGAGGACTTCATCATAACACAAAAATTCATTAGAAGATAATAGAATTTATGATGAAAAATATTAAAATATTTTTTATTAATTTATAATTCATATATAATTATAAATATATGGCTCAACCATCAATAGACTGATGATTGACTTTGGGACATATTTTCAACACCTCCCCCTCCTTCGGCCTCCCCATCACAGCGCCCTTAGGCCACCTCTCCCTCTCTCTCCTCTTTCTCTCTCTCTCTTCTTTCTCTATCTCACTATCTTACTCTTATTTCGTAGGTTATCTCTAGTGCCATCGTCTTCCTCTAGCATCGTCATCCATGACCCTCGGAGCTTTCGATGCAACCCCCTCTCCATAGTTAGAGATATAATTTTTTTTAATTTTATAGTATTTATTGGTGCAGAATCTGATTAGCATCAGATCGAGTTGGAGTTGAGGAAGAAGAGATCATTGTCAATAACTTATAAAATAAAATCCCATCCGAAGTCGGTGGTGGTGGCTCCGGCAGGATCCTCCGACGATCAAGTCAGCTCTTCTGACGAACAAAAATAAAGTGCTCAGAAAAGAAGTCAGCAGAATTTTGGAAAGAAGAAGAGAGCTTAGCGAAAACGTATCTGGAGGGTCTCTTTTATAGATGGAGCATGGAGCAGACTGATAATGACAGCCGTAGCCATTCGATAGCTGGCCGCTCGGGGCCACGTAGGATTTGTTATAGAGAGGAGCACCGTCTGTAGCAGACTGATAGTGACAGTCATAGCCATCTGATAGCTAGCTATCGCTTGAGGCCATGTGAGAGGGGTGCCACCTACAGCAGATTGATAGTGATAGCTGTAGCCATTCGGTACTGAGTCATTTGGGGCCATATGGAGAGGTGAAGAGCTTTGACCCATATCAATTTCAAAGGAGTTTGAACTCCTAAAGGGAATACGGTTAGAAAGGATCATCCAGAAGGAATGCTACTTAAAATCTAAAAGTAATCCGCTGGAGAAATCCAGATGGAGTTCGACTGATGGAGAAGTTCAGAAGAAGTCCGACTGATGGAGAAGCTCGACTGATGGAGAAGTCTAGAAGAAGTCCAACTGATGGAGAAGTTTGGCTGAAGGAGTTTGACTGGTGGAGAAGTTTACTGAAGGAGAAGTTCGAAAGGAGTTTGACTCCTGAAGAAATTCGACTGAGGGAGAAGTCCGAAGGGAGTTTGGCTCTTGGAGGAATCGGACTGAAGGAGAAGTCTGAGAAAAGTTCAACCGTTGGAGAAGTTTGGCTGAAGGAGTTCAACTGTGGTTCGACCGCTGAAGAAAGTTCGGAAGAAGTTCAGCTCCTGAAGGAATCTGATTAAAGAAAAGGTCCAGAAGAAGTTTGGCTCCTGGAGGAATCCAACTGAGGAAGAAGTCCGAAGAAAGTTCGGCTCCTGAAGAAATTTGACTAAAAAAGAAGTCCAGAAGAAGTTGGGCTCCGAAAGGAATCCAACCGAAGGAGAAGTCTGAAAGGAGTTTGGCTCCTAGAGAAATTTGACTGAAGGAAAAATTTGGATGAAGTTCAACCGCTGGAGGAGTTCAGCTGCAGAAGGAGTTCGGCTAGGGTTCGATCACTGAAGGAGTTCGACTGGGGTTCGATCGCTGGAGGAGTTCAGTTGGCTTAAGAATTTGGCTAAAGTTCGATCGCTGGAGGAGTTTGGCTAGGGTCTAGCCACTGAAGGAAGTTCGGAAGGGTTCGGCCGCTGGAGCAAGAATTTTCAATCAAAGCTCTTCTATGATTACCAGTCGCATTAGGCTAAGCATCAGACTGAACTTCAGTGGGAGCAGGGTTTATCCCCAATAATAGTCCCCCACTTTCGAGTTCGAAATTTGAAAAAGAGAGTACAAAAAAATGACTGCCAAAGTTCTTTTCGGATTCTACACTCGTTGAGGTTGAAACTTGAAGGAGATCTTATCTCCTACCGGGGTTGAAGGAGATCTTATCTCCTATTGAGGTTGGCGTTAAAGCTCGGGGGAGATCTTATCTCTAGTAGAGATTGAAGGAGATCTTATTTTCTGTTGAGGTTGATGTTAAAGCTCGAAAGAGATCTTATCTCCTATTGAGGTTGGCATTGAAGCTCGAGGGAGATCTTATCTCCAACCGAGGTTGAAGAAAATCTTATCTCCTGTTGAGGTTGGTGTTGAAGCTTAGGAAAGATCTTATCTTCAGCCAAGGTTGAAAGAAATCTTATCTCCTATTGAAGGATTGGAGCTCGGAGGAGATCTTATCTCCAATCGAGGTTGAAGGAGATCTTATCTCCTGTTGACGTTGAAGCTCAGAAGAGATCTTATCTCTAGCCGAGATTGAAGAAGATCTTATCTTCTGTTGAAGTTGAAGCTCGGGGGAGATCTTATCCCCAGTCGAGGTTGAAGGAGATCTTATCTCCTTTGAAATTGACGTTGAAGCTCGGGAGAGATTTTATCTCCAACCGAGATTGAAGGAGATCTTATCTTCTGTCATTGTTGGGCATGTTAGGATTGTTGTCGGGGCCTCTTCTCTCACATCGTCTAAAATGAACGAGGCCTTAGACTCGCTCATGTTAGGACGAGGTTCTCCTTCTGTTCCTAACATGGATACTATTGATTGATTCTTTTCTGTCATCACATAGTTTTTGCACCAAGAAACAATCCAGTCCGACGCTTAGCTTAATGTAACTGGCAATCATGGAGGTGCTTTGATCAAAAATTCTTTCTCCAGTGGCCAAACCCCTCCAGCGGTCGAACTCCTTTTGAACTTCAATCGAACTATTCCCAGACTTCTCTATTAGTCGGGCCTTCAGCAGCCGAACTCCTCCAGCAGTGGAACCCCTCCAGCGATCGAACTTCTTTCGAACTTCAATCGAACTATTCTCAAACTTCTCCATCAGTCAGGCCTTCAGTAGCCGAACCCCTCCAGTGATCGAACTCCTTTCGAACTTCAGCCAAACTCATTCTAGGAAGCCGAGCTTCTTTCGGACTTCTCCTTCAGTCGAGTTCCTTCAGGAGCCAAACTTCTTCCAAATTTTCTCCTTCAATTGGATTTCTCTAGGAGACGAACTCTTTTCGAACTTCTCTTTCAGTCAAGTTTTTTCAGGAGCCAAACTCCTTTCAAACTTCTCATCCAGTCAAGTTTCTTCAGGAGCCAAACTCCTTCCAAATTTCTCCTTCAGTTGGATTCCTCCAGGAGCCAAACTCCTTCCGAACTTCTCCTTCAGTCAAATCTCTTCAGAAGCCGAACTCCTTTCGAATTTTTTCTTCAGTCAGATTCCTTCAGAAGCTGAACTTCTTTTGGACTTCTCTTTCAGTCAGATTTCTCTAGGAGCCAAACTTCTTCTGGACTTCTTCTTCAGTCAAATTCCTCCAAGAGCCAAACTTCTTCCAGATTTTTTCTTCGATCAAGTTCCACTAGGAGCCAAACTCCTTCCAAATTTCTTCTTTAGTCGGATACCTCTAGAAGCTGAACTCCTTCTAGACTTCTTCTTTAGTCAGATTCCTTCAGGAGCCGAACTCCTTTTGAACTTCTCCTTCCGACCTTCTCCTCCAGCAGTCAAACTTTTTCCGACCTTCTCCTTTAGTCGGACTTCTCCATCAATCGAACTTCTTCTTCGGTCGAACTCTTTCAGGATCTGAACTCCTTCCAGATTTCTTCTTCAGTCGAATTCCTCCAAGAGCCAAACTTCTTTCGGACTTCTTTTTCAGTCAGATTCCTCCAGCGGATTACTAACAGATTTTAGTTAGCATTTTTTTCGGATGATCCCTTCTAGCCGTATTTTTTTTAGGAGTCCGAACTCCTCTAAAATTGATATATGTCAAAGTTCTTCACCAATCAATGTCTGCTTTTTTTGAACTTTGATTATTAAATCTCGACGAATGGGCATATTACTACAGACGACACCTCTTCCTCCATAGCAAATTTCATGCGGCCCTGAGCGATCCACTATCGAACAATTATGACTGTCACTATCAGTCTGACGATACCTCTCTCCATAGCAAATTCTATGCGATTCTAAATGATCCACTATCAGATGGTTATGGCTATCAGTATCAATCTAACAATACTTCTCTCTCCATAACAAATCTCATGCGGTCCTGAGCAGTCCGCTATCGGATGGTATGACTGTCACTATCAGTCTGCTATAGGCTTCGTCTATAAAAAAAGATCCTCTAGATACGTTTTCTCTAAGCTCTCTATTTTTTTTTTAAAATTTTGCTGAACTTTTTTCTGAGCACTCCATTTCTATTGGTCAGAAGAGCTGACTTGATCGTCAGAGGGTTCTTCCAAAGCTACCACCATCGACTCTTGATGAAACTTTATTTTGCAAATCACCGATGGTGACCTCTTCTTCCTCGGCTCCAACTCAATCCGATGTCAACCAAATTCTGTACCAATAGTAACAATTGTGGCCATGCAATTTAATTAACGAAGTGTAATAGTACTTCATTGTAATATTTACATTAGTCGGAAACTAATTTACGCATTGCAAAAGTAAACTATTTATTGAAGAAAAGATAGAATGGAATGGAGTTGTCGCAACTTTTATGAACGAACATTGGAGTACTCCAATATGAGATGGATTATGAGATCAAGTAGGATATCATCGTAGATAATCCATTTATATCCATGTTAGCGATGCAGAAAATAGGGATTAGAGTCAAGACAAAGAGCTTAACCTTACAGTGAGATAGGAAGTCAATTCCATAAGTCAACGTCCTAATTGGTTGCAAGTAGAATTTTTTTCCTTTATTATTGAAAAGATTTAATTTTTTTTAAGTCTCATGGAGCTAACTAACAGTGATCAAAATCCGTTCAGCAAACAAGCTGAGTTAAGCAAACAAGAAGATCTTATCTCTAGTCAAAATTGAAGGAGATCTTATCTCCTATTGAGGTTATCTCTAGTCGAGGTTGAAGAAGATCTTATCTTCTATTGAGGTTGACATTAAGACTCAGAAAAGATCTTATCTCTAGCTAAGGTTGAAGGAGATCTTATCTCCTATTGACGTTGATGTTGATGCTTGGAGAGATCTTATCTTCAGTTGAGATTGAAGGAGATCTTATCTCCTGTTGAAGGATTGGAGCTCGAAGGAGATCTTATCTCCAGCTAAGGTTGAAGATTATCTTATCTCCTATTGATCTTGAAGTTGAAGCTTGGGAGAGATCTTATCTTCAATCGAGGTTGAAGAAGATCTTATCTTCTGTTGAGGTTGATGTTGAGACTTGAGGGAGATCTTATCTCCAACCGAGATTGAAGGAGATCCTATCTCTCGTTGAGATTGACGTTGAAGCTCGGGAGAGATCTTATTTCCAATCGAGGTTGTAGAAGATCTTATCTCTTATTAACGTTAATGTTGAAGCTCGAGCGAGATCTTATCTTCAGCCGAGGTTAAAGAAGATCTTATCTTCTATTGAAGGATTGGAGAACGGGAGAGATCTTATCTCCAACCGAGATTGAAAGAGATCTTATCTTCTATTGACATTGAAGTTGAAGCTTGGAAAAGATCTTATCTCCAGTCGAGGTTGAAGGAGATCTTATCTTCTATTGAGGTTGACATTGAGGCTCAGAAGAGATCTTATCTCCAGTCGAGATTGAAGGATATCTTATCTCCTGTTGACGTTGACGTTGAAGCTCGGAGGAGATCTTATCTCCAGTCAAAGTTGAAGGAGATCTTATATCCTATTGAAGGATTGGAGCTCGGGGAAGATCTTATCTACAGTCGAGATTGAAAGAGAGATCTTATCTTCTATTGACATTGAAGTTGAAGCTCAGGGGAGATCTTATCTTCAGTCGAGATTGAAGGAGATCTTATCTTCTGTTGAAGGATTGGAGCTCGGGAGAGATCTTATCTTCAGTCGAGATTGATGGAGATCTTATCTCCTATTGATGTTGAAGTTGAAGCTTGGAGAAGATCTTATCTTCAACCGAGGTTGAAGGAGATCTTATCTCCTATTGAAAGATTGGAGTTTGGGAGAGATCTTATCTCCAGCTGAGATTGATGGAGATCTTATCTCCTATTGATGTTGAAGTTGAAGCTCGAGAGAGTTCTTATCTCCAGCCGAGGTTGAAGGAGATCTTATCTTCTATTGAGATTGACATTAAGGCTCAGAGGAGATCTTATCTTCTATTGATGTTGAAGTTGAAGCTCGGGAGAGATCTTATCTCCAGTCGAGATTGAAGGAGATCTTATCTCCTATTGAGATTAACATTGAGGCTCGGTGGAGATCTTATCTCCAACCGAGGTTGAAGGAGATCTTATCTCCTATTAACATTGAAGTTGAAGTTGGGAGAAGATTTTATCTCTAACCGAGGTTGAAGAAGATCTTACTTTTTATTAAGGTTGACGTTGAGGCTCGAGGAAGATCTTATCTCCAATCGAGGTTGAAGGAGATCTTATCTTCTATTGACATTGACGTTGAAGCTCGAGGGAGATCTTATCTTCAGCCAAGATTGAAGGAGATTTTATCTTCTGTTGAAGGATTGGAGCTTGGGAAAGATCTTATCTTCAGTCGAGGTTGAAGGTTTGGAGCTTGGGGGAGATCTTATCTCCAGTCGAGATTGAAGAAGATCTTATCTCCAGTTGACGTTGAAGTTGAAGCTCGAGGGAGATTTTATCTCTAGTCAAAGTTAAAGGAGATCTTATCTTCTGTTGAAGGATTGAAGCTTGGGGGAGATTTTATCTTCAGTCGAGGTTGAAAAAGATCTTATCTTCTATTGAAATTGATGTTGAAGCTTGGAGGAGATCTTATCTTCAGTCGAGGTTGAAGGAGATCTTATCTCCTATTGAGATTGACGTTGAAGCTCGGGGGAGATCTTATCTCCAGTCGAGGTTGAAAGAAGATCTTATTTTCTATTGAAGGGTTGAAGCTCGGAGGAGATCTTATCTTCAGCTGAGGTTGAAGGAGATCTTATCTCCTATTGACGTTGAAGTTGAAGCTCGGAAAAGATCTTATCTCCAGCCGAGTTAGGGCCTCTCTTCTTACCTCATCTAAAATGAACGAGACCTTCGACTTTGCTCATATTAGGATGAGATTCTTCTCTTATTCCTAACGGACTGTAGGAACACATAAGGGCCATTGTTAGGGCCTCCTCCCTCATCTCGTCTAAAATGAACGAGATCTTCGATTTTGCTCACGTTAGGATGAGGTTCTCCTCCTGTTCCTAATGGGCTATAGGGGCACATAAGGGCCATTGTTAGGGCCTCTCCCCTTATCTCGTCTAAAATGAATGAGGCCTTCAACTTTGCTCATGTTAGGATGAGGTTCTCCTCTTGTTCCTAACGGACTGTAGAAGCATATAAAAGCCATGGTCAGAGCCTCTCCCCTCATCTCGTCTAAAATGAACGAGGCCTTCGACTTGCCCATGTTAGGATGAGGTTCTCCTTCTGTTCCTAACATGGCCACTTTTGATTGTTTCTTTTCTGTCGTCATATAGTTTTTGCACCAAAAAATAATAATGTTGAAATGGAGGAGTTTTATTGAAGAAAAATTATCGACAATACATTCTCGGATTCTCTAAGTTTTAAGATTGTGGGAGCATTGTTCCTCCGAGCTCCATCAGACGATAAGTTCTAGGCTGGATGATCTCCTTTATTTCATATGGGCCTTTTCAATTTGGGACAAACCTTCCCTGGCTTCGTGGCTGAGAGATGGTAGCTCATCGAAGTACTAAGCCCCCCCAAAGATAGCATTGATGATGTCGGGAGGTGGCCGATCTTCTTGTTGTTCCTCCCTCATTGGTGGTTCTAACTATGGTAGCATCCTTGGCTGATCTTCTCTTGCTTCAAATTGGCATCTAAAAAATCGATCCAGCCGACCTTTCCTGATGAGCTCCTCGATCTCGTCTTGGAGCTAAATGCATTCTTCAGTATTGTGGCCATGATCATGATAATACAAACAGTACTTGCTTCGATTGTGCTTGTTTGGAGGAGTTCATAATTATTCTGATCTTGGTAGTTGATTCTTAATTTCCATCAGAACTTTAGTTTTAGGAGCATTACAGGGGGGCATAGTTGTGAAACCTTCTGAGGGGCGAACTTTTTCGCATCCTTCTATCGGAACTTCTTTGATGATGAGATTGAGGAGGAGTTCGAGCTCGCTTATGCTCAGAGAGAGTCCGTAAATGCGGTTGAGCTTCATTCGATCCTCTACCAGCGGTGGGTCTATTGGATTCGTCCATCCATCGATCCCCTACGACTTTCTCATCCTTCAATCTGAAGGCTTCTTCCACTCGTGCATATCCCTCAGCCCGAGCTAACAGATCGATAAAGTCCTTGGGGTGCTTCTTCTCTAGGAAGAACAATAAATTATTCTTCTGAAGGCCACCCTTAAGTACGACCATTGCAGCAGACTTGTCCAAGTTTTGGACCTCTAATGCAGCAGCATTAAATCGAATGACGTAAGCCTGGATAGATTCTTCCTCCTTCTGGATATTCATTAGAAAATCCGAACCTCGGCATGGACGTCGGTTGCTGACAAAGTAAGCTGTAAACTGATGGCTCATCTGGTCAAAGAAAAAGATCATACCCAACTTCAATGTCGAGTATCAGTTTCTTACTGCTCCCTTTAAGGTAGACGAAAAAGCTCGACATAAGATAATGTCTGGTGCGCCATGGAGCAGCATCATAGTCTAGAAGGCCTCCAAATGATCGACCGAATTAGAGGTTCCATCATAGCTTTCAAACTAGGAGAAGCTTAAAGTTCGGTGGAATGGGCTCTTGCATAATTTGGAAAGAGAAAGGAGGGATCAGTGCGGACGTCATCATGGTGAGCTGAGGCGACGTGGTGGAGTTTCTCAATCCGTTGATCCATCCCTCGTAGTTTCTGATCGAGGACATCATCTCGATCATAGATCTTGGAAGGCTTCTGGCTGTAGATGGAGAAGATTTTTTTCAGATAAGAATCACGATCCAAATAAGGATCCTCTGCTCTCTATTTTTCCTTCCCAAGGGCGATGGGTATGCTAACCTAAGTGCTCTTCCTTAGGATCAGTTTCTGACATCCTGATGGTGGATTTTCTAATAAAATAACCATCGGAGGCTGCCGTATGGCCTACACTATCTCGGTGAGGCCCTGAACCCGATGCATCAGCATGTTAAACTGCTTCGAATCTACCATGATCGTCGATGGAGGAGGAGGTTGAAGCATCGACGCTGAAGCTGGAACGAATGGGTCTAGCTCGGATCTGATGGCAGAAGCGGTAGATCTCTGGGTAGTCATCTTCTTTGGAGGCAATTCTTAGGATTGAGGGAGAGGATGGAGATGGACCTTGAAGAAAAAGATCCATAGGATCGATTGAGCACTCCTTTAAGAATAAGGGTACCTCAGGAGCAGAGAGCCCTTCTTCTAGCACCAATCTTGTTGGTGTAGATCTAGTCGACGTCGGATCGAGCTGAAATTAAGGAAGAAGAGATCACCATCGATGATCTACAAAATAAAGTTTCATTCGAAGTCGGTGGTGGTGGCTTCGATAATATCCTTCAATGATCAAGTCAGCTCTTCTGACCAATAGAAATGGAGTGCTCAAGAAAGAAGTCAGCAGAGTTTTGGAAAGGAGAAGAGAGCTTAGCAAAAATCTATCTGGAGAGTTTCTTTTGTAGATGGAGCCTGAAGCAGACTGATAGTGACAGCCGTAGTCTTCTGATAGCTGACCGTTCGAAATCATGTAGGGTTTGTTATGGAGAGAAGCAACGTCTGTAGCAGACTGATAGTAACAGCCATAGCCATCTGATAGCTGGTCGCTCGGAGCCATATGAGAGGGACGCCGTCTGCAGTAGACTGATAGTGACAGTCATAGTTGTCCGATTCTGAGTCGCTTGAAACCACATGAGAGGGGTGAAGAACTTTGATGTATGTCAATTTCAAAGGAGTTTGGACTCCTAAAGAGAGTATGGCTAGAAGGGATCATCCAGGAGGAATGTTACTTAAAATCTGAAAGTAATCTACTTGAAAAATTTGGATGAAGTTCGACTGATGGAGAAGTTCAGAAGGTGTTCGACTGATGGAGAAGTTCAGAAGAAGTTCGATTGGTAGAGAAGTTTGACTGAAGAAGTTCAACTGATGGAGAAGTTTGGCTGAAAGAGAAGTCTAGAAGGAGTTCGATTTCTGAAGGAATCTAATTGAAGGAGAGGTCTGAAAGTAGTTCGGCTCTTGGAGGAATTCGACTGAGGAAGAAGTTCAGAGAGAATTCGACTCCTAAAGAAATCCGACTGAAGGAGATGTCTAAAAAAAGTTCGACCGCTGGAGGAGTCTAGCTGCTTGAAGGAGTTCGGTTGGGATTCGACCGCTGAAGAAAGTTTGACTCCTGATGGAGTCCGATTGAAAGAGAGGTTCGGAAGGAGTTTGGCTCCTGAAGAAATCCAACTGAGGAAGAAGTCCGAAGGAAGTTCGACTCCTAGAGGAATCTAATTGAAGAAAAAGTTTGGAAGGAGTTGGGCTCCTGAAGGAATCCGATTGAATGAGAAGTCTGGAAGAAGTTGGGCTCCTGAAGGAATTTGACTGAAGGAGAAGTCTGAAAGGAGTTCGACTCTTGGAGAAATTTGATTGAAGGAGAAATTCAGAAGAAGTTCGACCACTGAAGGAGTTCAACCATTGAAGGAGTTTGGCTAGGGTTCGACCACTGAAGGAGTTTGATTGGAGTTTGGTCGCTGGAGGAGTTTGATCGGCTGAAGGAGTTTGACTAAGGTTCGATCGTTGGAGGAGTTCGGTTGGGATCCGACCACTGAAGAAAGTCCGAGGGGGTTCGACCGTTGGAGGAAGAATTCTCAATCGGAGATCTTCCATAATTACTAGTTGCATTAGGCTAAGCATCAGACTGAACTTTGGTGGGAGGGTGGTTTATCTCCAACAGTATTATTTATTAATCATATATAATATTTATAATAATTTTTAAAAATTTTATAATAAGTATTATAAATATTATAATTATCTATCGATCATGGGTCATGTCGGTGGATAAGAGAACTCCTGTAAGTTAGTTCTAGACCGTGTCGGTAGATTTTGGATGGGGTCGTGCTGTCTCCGCGGTCATGGACAGCCCTTGGGCCATATCGTGTCTAGGGCTGTGGACAACTTTTGGGCCATGTCGGTCGATAAAAAAATCCCTACTGATGGAATCTAAGCTGTGCCATGCCGGTAGCCTTGGACCGTGCCATGTCGACGATCGTGGACAGTCCTTGGGCCATGCCAATCGATAAGAAAATCACCACCGATGGATTTTGGGCCGTGTTGGCGGCTGTGAGCTATGCCGATCGCTAGGAGAATCCTCACCCCCATCGATGAGTTTCGAGCCATGCCCATGGTCGTAGATCATGTCGATCGCTAATAGAAAGTAAAATTATTTATTACTCATCCTTAATTATTTATGAATGTAATTTATGTTGTAGAATTTATTACATAATATTTTTTGGGTGTTTATATCTTGTTGCTTTTGTTTATTGCATTGCATAATGATAGACCTATCAATTGATTAGTATACATCATCTCCGGCATCCGTACATTTATATGTAATTGTACGGATGGGAGAATTATGTATAACGATCAATTGATTGTCCAATTTGGAAAGTTTGAGAATTACAAATAATTCTATACGTAATTGCAGTAATCAAACGGTATGTTAAGGATTCTGAATAAAATTTTGGATAGCATTTTTTTTTATTCTCCCTATAAGGAAGAACAAGAAGAGATGCTACCAAAATTTCATTTGATCCCTATTGCATATCGTTTGATTACTGTAATGAACCTATAGAATTAATATAATTTCTAAATGGGATAGGACCTATCTTTATCTTTTAATTGACGATAGGATGCATTTATTGCATATCTGAAAATGATATTTAATGTGAGTTTCACACATGATATTTATTTCGATTCCTATTTATGATGCATTTTTTATTTATAATGCATATTTGTTTATAATACATTAGTATATAATATAAGTTCCATGCATGCTTTAATTGCAGTATCATCCATTTTTTTAATGGATAAGAAGTGGTTGAAGTTTAGTAGGCTCTCATCAGAATATAAGGCCGAACTTCAAAAATTTCTTAATTTTGCTATAAAAAAATTTGGAGACTATGGACTTATCCAATATCCTTAACAAAAGTGTATGGATGGACTGTAGCTACCTCGTTAAGATGTAAATGATCACCTCACTATTTATGGCTTTAAATCTAGTTATAAAATTTATTGAGATCAACATGGTAAGGGCAGACCGCAAGAAGGCGATCAACATGATAGGAGAGTAGAATAGATAATTTATAATATTTTTTTATTTGTTGGCCATAATGATGGTGCATCTATGTCCATACTTGATCCTATGGTTAGTGGAATGACAAACAGTGAGGATGTGGAGAAGATCCGCAAGTTGATAAAGGATGCTAATATTCTGTTATATCCCAGATGTGAAAAGATAGCGAAACTTAAGTTCTTAATCTGATTGTACCATGTAAAATGCTCCAATGGGTTCGGTAATAATAGAGTGAACTACATACTAGAGCTTTTAGGGGACATTCTTCTAGATAATGCATAAATTCTGAATAATAATTATGAGGCATCGAAGATTATTGAATAGTTGGACTTTACTTATACTAAGATACATGCATGTCCTAATGATTGTATGCTTTATTGGAAGGAAGATGCCAACCGAAATGAGTGCACGAGATATAGTGTATCAAGATAGAAAGAGAATAAAGATGGCATATCGACCCATGTACCTCAAAAATTGATGTGGCACTTTTCTTTAATTTCGAGACTATAAAAGTTATTTATGTTAGCAAGGATATCAAAGGACATGAGATGGCATGAAGAGGACCGAATAAAAGATAATGCATTGAGGAATCTAGTCGATGGAGAGGCATGATAGAAGTTTAATGAAATACATTTCGATTTCGCATAAGAGATACGTAATGTGAGATTGGACTTGTCATGCAATGATTTCAATCTGTTCAAACATATGAATACTATTTATAGTGTATGACCAATATTTATTCATGTTTACAATCTTCCATCATAGATGTGTATGAAAAAATTCTTTATTTTCATGATAGTGCTCATCCCTTGATCGATGGAGGTAGGTAATGACGTTGATGTCTATTTACAGTCTCTTATTGCCAAGCTAAAATAGTTATGGAGCATTCAAGATGTTCCAACTTTTGATGCTTTGCTGAATAAGTCTTTCTCCATGCGCACAACACTTTTATGAATAATAAATGACTTTTCAGCCTATGCCCTAATGTCGGATTGGAGCACGAAAGGTGAGTTAGCATGCTCGATTTATGAAAAAATACTCGATCTAGAAGGTTGACACATCGAAGAAGCTATAGCTATATGAGGCATCGACGTTTCCTCCATCGAAACCATCCATACAAAAGGGATGCATGTTCCTTCATTGGCACTGTTGAAGAAAGTGAGGCACCAGCTGAATGTCTGGAAGTGAGATATTGAGAGAGTTGGATAGTCTCAATGTTGAATTTGGAAAGGATGATCCGATTGGTGATAAGAAGAGGAAGCATCGATCAAAGAAAGATGACACATATTTTAATTGGAGGAAAAAGAGCATCTTCTTTGACTTGTCATATTGGGAGATAAACTTATTGTGCCACTCCTTAGATGTAATGCATATTGAAAAGAATGTGTGCGAGCTCCTATTGGTAACAATCTTGGATATCAAAGATAAGACCAAGGATGACTTAAATTTTCAATTTGACTTGAAAGAATGGGGTATTAGGAGATCATTCTATCCGAAGCCGACAGGAGGAGAACGGTGGAGGCTCTCTCATGCATGCTATATTATGAATGCCTCCAAACGATCCATATTTCTTTGTGTGTTGGAGAACATAAATATCCCAGATGGATACTTAAGCAACATATCAAAGCATGTGAATAGTAAGAATATCAAATTTGGAGGATTGAAGACTCATGATTATTATATACTGATGTAGGAATTGATCCTAATAGCTATTCATTACGTGTTGCCAAAAAATATCAGAATGACTATTATTCATCTTTGCAACTTTTATAGAGATATTTGTGCAAAGAGGTTGCTTAAGAATGATGTAAAAAAAATGAAGGCAACGATGGTGACTATATTATATGATATGGAGAAGATATTTTCACCATCATTTTTTATAGTTATGATGTGTTAGGATTTGACTTTCCGAATTCGATCCATAGTAAGAAGAAAATCATTTTTTAGCACAGTAGTTGGGCCGACTCTGATACACAGTCAAGCCGACTCGGATTGAGATCGAGCCAGCTTGAACCACGATCGAGCTGGCTCTCTCTGGCAGATAGATAGCAGGAGTCCTAGCGAGACATAGTCGAGCCAGCTCGACCCCTGACCGAGCTAGCTCGACGGAGGCGAACAGAATATGATGAAATTTTTTTTCTTTTGGACTCGAATTGTGATTAATCTAAGGAGTTTATGGGAGTTGTGCGTGGACCACAGGATCCAGTGGCTATGGAGGATTATGGTCATGATCTAAAGATCAAAAAATATTTCAAGACTCCATCAAGGACATGTTCGACTCATATTAGGAGAATGAGTCCTGTTAGGACTACTGTAAACTACTGAGAAGAGGATTCTCATTCTATTTAAATGGTTGAGATGCTGTGGAGCAAAAAAGAGATGGCATGTGTGGCATGAGAGGTATGTAGAGAGGCTCAGACAGCCACAGAGAGGAGCTTGGCAGAACGTCGAGTACGTGCAGCCCATGAGAGAGAGAAGCAACAGGTGCATAGCATCCAGTGAGGAGGCTGTGAGGGTAGAGCATCTTGTAGCTTTTGCAGGTCTTCTTAGAATTCTAAGAGAGCTTTTATGAGGATAGCATATAGTTAAGAGAGATTTATATATGGTGAGTTGAGAGTGCGTGTTCTCCTCTTGTACCTATTTTTTTTTCATAGTGAAGCTTTGCATGCCCCATAGAGGTGAGCCTTTAGGCTGATCCACGTATTTAATTATTTTCTTATTTTATTTCTTCTTTCTTTCTACCATAATAATTTAGTACTAGATCCTTAACAAGCAATATCAGAGTAGCTGATATTCCAATAGTTTGGTATCAGAGTGAATTGATACTATAATAATTGGTATCAGAGCCAGATAGTACCGAAGCGCAGATTATAGCAGTGGATAGAGGTTGAAGAATATGAAGAAGACAAGCACAATCAAAATGGAGATCAACATATTCGATGGAAAGAATAATTTCTTCTTTTAGCAAGCAAGGATAAAGAATGTCCTTATCCAACATGGATTGATCGATGCTCTCTTAAATGACGAGACGTCAGCCACCATAAAGGTGAAAAATTGAAAGCAGATCCAGATGCAGGCGGTGAGCACGATTCGCTTATACCTAGCAGATGATGTGGTGATTCATGTACTTGACGAGACTTTTCAGACGGTGCTGTGGTCGAGCCTCTAAGAGTTAAACATGACAAAGTCACTCACCAACATGCTATTCCTTTGGAGGTAGTTCTACCAGCTGTGGATGGACGAAGGCCAGAGCGTGCGGGAGCATTTATCCAACTTCTAGAAGATCCTTATCGACCTCCTCAGCATTGATGAAAAAGTTGAGGAGAAGATCAGGGCATTGATCTTGCTAGCATCGCTCCTCTCTTCGTATGAGTCCTTGGTGACTACTCTTCTAGTGGAAAAGAGCATAATCAAGATGGATGAGGTCACTACAGTGATACTCCAGAATGAGATTCTTAGGAGGAAGAATCCAGCTTTGAGCTCAGATGGCGGTAGCTCAGCTTTGGCGATTTCTAGAGGAGTAGAAGGTAGTAGATAGAGTGGTAGAGGATCACGAGGAGGATGATCCAAATCCAAGATGAAGGATCCTAGTAAGATCAGATGCTACAGATGCGATGAGTTAGGACATCGAGTCAAAAATTGTCCATAACTTAAGGATCGAACGAGGGCTATTACAGCGATGGTCAGTAGCGAGTCAGATGATGATGTCGTGGAGATATCTGATGAGGTATCTAGTTATTTTTAGTAGTGAATTTTAGATTCTGCATACACATATCATGTTTATTACAAAAAAGAGTAGTTTGACTCCTTGAAGAGCAGTAATGGTACTGTTTATCTACCAGATGGATTGAGCTGTGCGATTAGAGGCATCGGGATGGTTAGCTAAAAGATACATGATGGTCCAGTGAAGATTCGGAGAGGTCCAATACATATCTAATTTTAGGTAGAATCTTATCTCACTGAGCAGACTAAATTTAAATGGCTATGAGTTGATAGTTGGTGATGAAATTCTGAAGATCATGCATGACGATAGGATGATATTAGAGAAAAAGAAGAAGACAAGAGAACATTACTATCTAGCAGAAAACCCAGTATGAGGTGGAGCTTTAGGGGCCAAAGGAAGCCCAGTGCAAGGTAGAGCTCCAGGTGGAGATGGATCAGGCACGAGATGGGAGACTCAGGAGGATGAGAGGCGACATCGTAGAGTAAAATTTCTATTATCGTAGGAGAATTTCTTAAGCAAGTCCTTGGTCAAAGTGGACACAGGCCATGATAGAGGTAGGATCGAGCGGCCTAGCTCGACTCCCACGTTTGCCCATCCATGATTAGCAAGCATGCTCTAGGGCATGGGGGCGAGATGGATCATAATTTTTCAAAGTCAAGTGGAGGCCGAATGTCGAGTCGAGATGAAAATTCACTACTACAAGAAGAGTCTATGGTAGTGCATACTATTACAGCGATTTTTGAAACTACTACAATAGAGTCTACGATAGCGGTTACAAAGAACCGCTACTATAGGAATGACCTATAGCAGTGGTTACAAGAAATCGCTGCCATAGTCTGACCTATGGTAGAGGTTCTTTTTAACCGCCGCCATAGGTCCAATCTATGGCAGCGGTTCTTTATAACAGCTGCCATAGATCCGATCTATAGTAGTGGTTAGGACGACCGCTGTCATAGATCAGACCTATAGTAGTGGTTTCTTGTAACCACGGCTATACGTTGATCTATGGCAGTGATTATTTGTAACTACTGCAATATATTTTTTTCTCATTTTTTTAAATATTATATAATTTTAAATTTTAATGCTCATCTTCATTGTTCATTATCTAAATAATTATCATTAGAGTATCGTCGTAAAAGATCATCTCGATCTGATGGTCTTAGCTTCATCGATCAAAAAAATTTGATTTTGATGATCACGAACGACGATGCGATGATCTGATAGATGGAGACCTTTGATAGATTCAAAAATCTACAACGATGATCTCAGTTATGTTTGTAGCATACTATCAAAATTTTACTTCAATCGGATATCGTTATCTTGGTCAATTTAGTATAAGTTAATTTTGATTGTTAAATGATAAACGAATGATCAAAGGGCCAAACGGTATTCGATTATGAGATAATTTTTTTTTATAAATGATCTTGGCTACTACTTTAATTATTTTTTTATAATGGTGATTATAAAATTCAACTTGTGAGACTAAGAACGATCTAAAATTATACGTCGTCCAATAACCATTCTTGAACTCCATTAGTTGTTATATGCATGTGCTCGTGCTTTTGCAATATCTGCTTAACGTGAATAGTTCATATAAAAATGATTTGAATTTTACTATCATCGCCATATAAAATGATTAAAATTATAACAAAGATCATTTAACTAAAAAATTATCTCATAATCGGATGTCGTTTAGTCCTTTGATTGCTTATTTCTAATTTAACGATCGAAATCATTTTATACTAAATTGATATGATAACGATATCCGATTGAAGTAAAACTTTGATGGTATACTATAAATGTCATCGAGATCATTGTTGCAGATTTTTGGACTGATCAAAGGTCTACATCTATCAGTCATCGCATCATCGTTCGTGATCGTCGAAATCAAATTTTTTTGATCAATGAAGCTAGGGCCATCAGATCGAGATGATTTTTTGTGATGACACTCTAATGATAATTATTTAGATAATGAATGGTAAAGATGGATATTAAATTTTAAAATTATGTAATATTTAAAAAAAATGAGAAAAAAATTATTTCTAATCTACGACAACGATTACTGAAAATCGCTGCTATAGATCTAACCGCTGTCATAGATCTATAGCAGCAGTTTTCAGTAACCGCTACTATAAATCTATGGCAGCAGATAAAAAATTGCCATCATAGATTAGGTTAAAAATTCTCAATTTTTCTTTCCTCCCTTGTGCTCTCTCTCTCTCCTCCTCTCCGTCATCGATAAGACTCCACGCATCCCGACCGTCGCTCGACCGCCCACCCCTTGCCCTCCCTGGCCGCCGCCCCCTGCCCTCCCCATCCCCTGCCACCGCTCGATCATCCACCCCTTGCCCTCTCCATCCCCGACCGTCGTCGCTGCTCCCCGCCCTCTCCATCCCCGACAACCGACCGCCCACCCCTTGCCCTCCCCGACAGCCGTCCCCCGCCCTCCCCATCCCCTCCAGGCCCCCTCTCCCTTTCTCTTTCCTCTTTCTCTTTCTCTCTCTTCACTCTCTATCTCACTATTTTGCTCTTGTTTCATAGGTTACCTCTAGCGCCGTCATCTTCCTCTAGCACCATCATCGGTGATCCTCAGAGCTTTCGGTGCGACCCTTTTTTTATAGTCATAGGTATATTTTTTTATTTTAATTTTATAATATTATTTATTAATCACTAGACTAGACCTATCAATGGATCGAATTTAGATCGGAATCTAGATATTTAGATCCAGACTCAATTTTAATTACTCATACCGGACCCAAACTCGAATACTCGATGGGTCCATACTTGAAGTACCAGACTCGAATCCTAATGGATCTCGGATATTCGGACCTAATTTTGGGATCCAAAACTAAGAAAGGAAGGGGAGAAAGATGGAGTGAGGGGGTCCAGCCTCGTCAACATCATCGGGAGGGTGGGGGTTCATTATAGAATTTATTGGATAACATTTTCTGGATGTTTATATCTTGTTGCTTTTGTTTATTGTATTGCATAACGATAGACCCATCAATTGATTAGTATACATAATCTCTGGCATCTGTATAATTATATGTAATTATACAGATGAGAGAATTATGCACAATGATCAGTTGATTGTCCAATTTGGATGGTTTGAAAATTATTGATAATTCTATAGGTAGTTGCAGTAATCAAATGGTATGCTAAAAATTTTGAATAAAATTTGGAATAGTATTTTTCTTTTGTTCTTCCTACATGGGAGAACTAAAGAAAAATGCTACCAAAATTTTATTCGATCTCTATTGCATATCATTTGATTACTGTATTGAACCTATAGAATTAATACAATTTTTAAATGGGATAAGACCTATCTTTATCTATTAGTTGGTGATAGAATGCATTTATTGCATATTTGTTTATAATGTATTACTATATAATTTAAGTTTCATAAATGATTTAATTACAGTATCATCATTTTTAAAATGGATCAGGAGTAGATGAAGTTTAGTAGGCTCTCATCAGAATGAGGTAGGACTTCAAAAATTTTTTGATTTTGCTATAGAAAAATTTGGGAACCATGGACTGATCCAATGTTCTTGTAAAAAATGTATGGATGGACCATGGCTACCTCATCAAGATGTAAATGATCACTTCAATATTTATGACTTTAAAGTCGGTTATGAAATTTGTTGGAACCAACATGGTGAGGGCAGACCGTAAGGACACGATAACATGATGGAGGAGTGGAACAAATGGTTCGTGATATTTTTTCGTTTGTTGGCCATAATAACGGTGCATCTACGTTCATGCCTGATCCTGTGGTTGGTGGAATGATAAACAGTGAGGATGTAGAGAAGATCCATAAGTTGATGGAGGATGCTAATGTTTCATTGTATCCCGAATGTGAAAGAATGGCAAAACTGGAGTTCTTAATCCGATTGTATCATGCAAAATGCTCCAATGGGTTCAGTAATAATGGAGTGAACTGCATATTAGAGCTTTTGGGGGACATTCTTTCGGACGATGCATAAATTCCAAATAATAATTATGAGGCATCGAAGATTATTGAATAGCTAGGCTTTACTTACACTAAAACACTACCACAAAAATGGCTACTGGCAATAATTTTCGAAACCACTATCATAGATCCTACGATAGCGATTTTCGTTAACCGCTGCTATAGGTCGGACCTATGGTAGCGATTTTTGTAACCGCTGCTATAGGTCCGACATATAGCAGTGATTATAGAAAATCATTATCGTAGGTCGGATCTATAGTAGCGGTTATAAAAAATCGCTGCCATAGGTCGACCTATAGTAGTAGTTCATTTAACCACTGCCATAAGTCGGATCTATAGCAGCGGTTAGTAGAAATCGCTGCTATAATCTGATTTATGACCGCGATTAATTATAACTTCTACCATATTTTTTTTAAAATATTATATAATTTTAAAATTTAATGCCCATCTTTATCGTTTATTATCTAAATAATTATCATTTGAGTGTCTTCGCAAAAGATCGCCTCGATCCGATGGCCCTAACTTCGTTGATAAAAAAAATTAATTTCGACGATCATGAATGACAATGCGATGATTTGATAGATGGAGATCTTTGATGGATTTGAAAACCTACAATGATGATCTTGATGATGTTTGTAGCGTACTATCAAAGTTTTACTTCAATTGGATATCGTTATCTTGGTCAATTTAGTATAGGTTAGTTTCGATCGTTAAATGATAAACGAGTGATCAAAGGACCAAACGGTGTCCGATTATGAGATAATCTTTTTTATAAATAATCTTGGCTACTATTTTAATTATTTTTTATGATGGTGATTATAAAATTCAACTTATAAAATAAAGAACGATCTAAAACTATACGTCTCCTGATAAGCATTCTAAAACTTCATTGATTGTTATGCTCGTACTTTTGCAATATCTGCTTAACATTAATAGTTTATATAAAAATGATTTAAATTTTACTATCATCATCATATAAAATATTTAAAATTATAATAAAGATCATTTAACTAAAAAATTATTTCATAATCGGATGCCGTTTAATCCTTTGATCGCTTGTTTCTAATTTAATGGTCGAAATCATTCCGTACTAATTGACCATGATAATGATATCCGATTGAAGTGAAACTTTGATAGTATGCTATAAATATCATCTAAATCATCGTTGTAAATTTTTGAATCCATCGGAGATCTTTATTTATCAAATCATCGTATCGTCGTTCGTGATCGTTAAAATTAAATTTTTCTGATCGATGAAGCTAAGGCCATCGGATCGAGATGACCTTTTGCGATGATACTCTAATGATAATTATTTAGATAATAAATGATAAAGATGAATATTAAATTTTAAAATTATATAATATTTAAAAAAAAATATGAAAAAAATTATTTTCCATCTATGGCAGCGGTTATCAAAAACTCCTGCTATAGATCTACAACAGCGGTTATAGAACCACTGCTGTAGATCTATGATAGTAATTTTGGATAACCACTATCGTAAATCTATGACAGCGATTCGATAACCACTGTCATAGATCTATGGTAGCGATTTGATAACCGTTGTCGTAGATTAGGTTAAAAAATTTTAAATTTTCTCTTCCTCCCGTACGCGCTCTATCTCTCTCACTCTCTCTCTCCCCCTCCTCTTCGTCATCGATGAGGCTCCTTCCCCCCCGACCGGCATCGCCCCTCCTCCCCCGGGCTGGCGTCGCCCCTCCCCCCGGGCTGGCATCGCCCCTCGTCACCCCTCCTTCCCCCCGGTCGGCATCGCCCCTCCTTCCCCCTCGATCGATGTCGCCCCTCCTTCCCCCTCCCTCCGGCCCCTATCCCTGGCCGCCCCTCTCCGCCACCTGCCACCCCCACTCGACCCCCCACCCATCCATCCGACCCTCCCTCAGCCCCTAATGAAACCTCCTTTTCGGCGAACCCCCATTCGACCCTCCCTCGGCCCCCACGAAACCCCTCCGGCAACCCCCCTCCACCCTCGCTCGACCTCCCACGAAACCCCACCCCCCTGCCCCCCACCGACCCTCCCTCGGTCCCCAGCGAACCCCCTCCGACGAATCCCCATCCGACCCTCCCTTGGCCCCCTATGAAACCCTCCTTCGATGAACCCCCATCCACCCTCGACCCTCCATCGGTCACTCATGAAATCCCTCCCCCACATTCTATCCTCCTCCGACCCCGGTGCGAAATCAAAGCCCCTTCCAGCGAGCCCCCCTCCACCCTCCTTCGGCCCCCGAAACATCCCCCGCCACCACCACCACCATTCTGACCCTCCCTCGGTCGAGTGCGAAGCCTCCTTCGACCTCCTCGTCATTGTGCCTCCCTCCCCTAGCCTACCATCCCTAGCCACCCCTGCGCTCTCTCTTTTCTCTTTTTCTCTCTTCTCTATCTCACTATCTTGCTTTTGTTTCATAGGTTACCTCTAGTGCCATCATCCTCCTCTAGCATCGTCGCCGGCGACCCTCGGAGCTTTCGGTGTGACTCGCTCTCTATAGCCACAGGTATAATTTTTTTTAATTTTATAGTATTATTTATTAATCATATATATTTATAATAATTTATAAAATATTTATAATAAATATTATAAATATTTATTATAAATATTATAATTATCTGTATGTCGTAGTTTTTGTACCGTATCGTGGTGGTAGCCTTGGGCTATGCCATGTCGACGGCTGTGGATTAGATCTATCAACGGATTGGATTCAGATTAGAATCTGAATATTCAGATCTGGATTTAATTTTGATTATTGGTACTGGATCCGAACCTGAATACCCGATGGATCTATACTTGAGAGAGGAAGGGAGTGATTCGACCTCGCCACCATCATTGGGAGGAAGAGGGTCAGACCTTATCGATGAGGGAGATTGAGAGAGGGAGAGTGGGAGATTGAGAGAGCGAGAAAGGGAGGGAGGGGGTTCAGCCTCACCGACATCACTGGGAGGGATGGGGTCCGGCCTTGCCGGCGAGGGAGATCGAGAGAGTGAGAGAGGAAGGGATGGGGTCCAACCTCATCGATGAGGGAGATCGAGAGAGGGAGAGAGGAAGATCGAGAGATAAAAAAGCTGGGAGGAAGGGGTTCGGCCTCGCCGCCATCGTCGGTGAGAGAGATCGAGGGAGAGAGAGAGAAAGTGATCGAGTAGATGGCACATAGTTGAGCCAGCTCGGATACGCGGTCGAGCCGGCCTGGGTCGTGATCGAGTCGACTGGGGGAGAATCCTAGCTGGATGTCTCAAGCACGGAGTCGGCTGTCTCAAGCACGGAGCTGGCTCGGCTTCTGAGCGAATAGAATTTGATATGTCATGATGTTATATTGATTAATATTCATTAATGTTGAAGATCATGATGGCACCGAAATGCCATCTAGTTTTCACCCCTATCCCTCGGTGGGCTACGTGCAGTTCAACATTCGAGGAGCAGTCAGAGCATACTCCATCCATCTCGACATCGACTGCTCAAGAACCTCCACCATCGGTATCTACTCCACTGATAGCATCTACTCTACTGGCAACTGAGCCTCTACCATCGCAAGCATCTGAGTGTATGTTTTTATTATATTAGCATAATTTTATTTTTTATATAGTATTTGTACACTTATATATTTGCATAACGTATTTACATTGCAGGTGCATCATCTAGTTGGATATTTCACGATCCCACACATATGGCATACATGTGGAACCACCAGCATCAGATGATGGTACAGTATGATGCGAAGAAGAGGTCGGTAGGGGAGACCGTATGGAAGACGCATTTTTTTTTTGGAGTGTTTGTGAGGTGGTCGGACATCATTTCCATAGAGCCCAGAGACTGACATTTGATGGATGCTGCCATCAAGGATTGGGTATGGAAGGAGATATGGGTAAGTACGTGCATCTTAGTTATATTTATGCATTTTATATGTTTACACTATATATGTTTGATTAAAATAATTTTATAACTAATTTTTGATAAATTTGTGCAGAGAATGTATGACTTTTTCGATCACAAAAGGACTCGAGATGCTCGATTGAAGAAGATCGGAGAGTTATACCAGGGTTACAAGATCAAGCTGTATAGAGGATGGCTTGAGCATCAATGAGACACTCCAGAGGAGTTTGTTTCCTGAATACAAGACTGTCATCCGAGTCAGTGGGAGAGGATGGTTAGATACTGAAGGAGCCAGGAGTTCGAGATGAAATTTCTAACTTTTAAATTTTTTAATATACTTAAAATTTTATTTAAATATTATTTAAATATTTATTATTTATTTAAATACTTATTATGCTATCTTCCGTCAGAATCGAAAGAACCGTGCAGCCCAGGAGTATACTCACACTCTAGGCTACGAGTTTATGGCTAGTCGTATGCATAGAAAGATAATTAATTCTAAATCTTACTAGATAAATTAAATTCATATTTTTTATTATCTTTTTGATAAATTTATTCTTTATTATAGCTGATGAGAGATGGAGTGATGCCCAGTCGTGGTGAGATCTTCCTATCCAGTCGCACGGACAAGATGGGTAGGCTGATGAACTCCACGATCGGGCTGGTCTGAGGCGAGCATCTTCTCATAGACTTTCGATGTCATTAGCCAGAAGGAGCTTAAGGAGGCGTTGGCATAGGCAGATCATGCTGCGATGTGGGCAGATCGGGCTGAGGAGCGCGCATCTCATTTGGAGGGCATCGTGAGAGATATGATGTCGATGCTCAATGCATATTTTGGAGTCACGGGCTTCGAGGATATGTTGCCCCGCATTCCAACTCCAGCTTCGGCTCTGACTTCAGCTCCAGCTTTGACTTTCAGTGACGACGATGATGTAGATTTAGGAGATTTTTGATGTATTTTATTTTTTAAAAAAATATTATAATAAATTTTATTTGATAATAAAATTTTAGCATTTTAGAATAATTTTTATATTTATTATATTTTCTTATATTATATATCTATATTTATCAGATAAAATATATAAAAAAATAAAAATTTTATTTTTTTATTTATTCAAGATCTATGGTAGCAATTTTATAACCGCTGTCATATTCGTCCCAATCGCTGCCATAGGTTTCTAGTGCAAACGGTGTCAACCGCTACATTTGATCTATGACAGCGATTAAGAAACCACCGCTATAGATTATCTATGATAGTGGTTATGTAACCACTGCTATAGATAACTTATGATGGTGGTTACATAACTACTGCTATAGGTCGATCTATTGCACTAGTTTATAAATCGCTACAATAGGCTTTCTATGGCAATGATTCTAACAACCGCTACCATAGAGCTATGGCGATGGCCGCAGTAGCAGCGGTTAAAAAATCGCTGCTATAACCTATGGCAGTGGTTTTTTGAGCTACGATAGCGATTATTAATCACTATCATAGCCTTTTTTTGTAGTAGTGAGATACGTGCATGTCCCAATGATTGTATATTCTATTGGGAGGAGGATGTTAATCAAAATGAGTGCATGAGATGCGGTGTGTCAAAATGAAAATAGAATAAAGATGGCACATCGACTCGTGTACCTCAAAAGTTGATGTAGCATTTTTTTTTGATTCCAAGACTACAAAAGTTGTTTATGTCGGTAAAAATATCGAAGGACATGAGATGGCATGAAGAAGATCGAATAAAAGATGATGCATTGAGATATCCAGTCGATGGAGAGGCATGGTAAAAGTTTAATGAATTACATCCTGACTTCGCATATGAGATATGTAATGTGAGGTTGGACTTGTCGTGCGATGATTTCAACCCATTCAAGCATATGAATATCGTCTATAGTGTATAGCCAGTATTTATTTATGTTTATAACCTTCTATCGTGGATGTGTATGAAAAAATCCTTTGCTTTTATGACAGTGCTCATCCCTGGATCGATGGAGGTCGGTAATGACATTGATGTTTATTTGTAGCCTCTTATTATCGAGCTAAAATAGTTATGGAGCATTCAAGATATTCCAACTTTTGATATTTTGCTGAATGAGTCCTTCTCCATGCGCGCAGTACTTTTATGGATAATAAATGACTTTCCAGCCTATGCGCTAATATTGGGTTGGAGCATCAAAGGTGAGCTAGCATGTCCGATTTATGGAAAAGACATCCGATCTAGAATGTTGACATATTGAAGGAGCTTTAGCTATATTGGGCATCGATGTTTTCTTTATCGAAACCATCCATATAGAAGGGATGCACGCTCCTTCGATGGCACTGTTAAAGAATGTGAGGCATCTAGCTAGATGTCTGAAAGTGATGTACTTAGAGAGTTGGATGGTCTCAGTGTTGAATTTGGAAAAGATGATCCGATTGGTGGTAAAAAGAAGAAGCATCGATCAAAAAAAGATGGCACACACTTTAATTGGAGAAAAAAGAGCATCTTCTTTGACTTGCTATATTGGGAGACAAATTTATTACGCCACTACTTAAATGTAATGCATATTGAAAAGAATGTGTACGAGCTCCTATTGGCAACAATCTTATAAGACTAAGGATGACTTGAATTCTCGATTTGACTTGAAAGAATGGGGCATTAGGAGATCACTCCATCTAGAGCCGGCAGGGGGAGAACAGTGGAGGCTCCCTCATACATACTTTGTTATGAATGCCTCCGAATGGTTTACATTTCTTCGTGTGTTGGAGAACATAAAGATTCCTGATGGATACTCAAGCAACATGTCAAAGTATATGAATAGTAAGGATGTAAAACTTGCGAGATTGAAGACTCATGATTATCATGTGCTGATGCAGGAATTGATCCCAATAGCTATTCACCGTGTGTTGCCAAAAAATATTAGAATGACTGTTATTCATCTTTGAAACTTTTACAGAGATATTTATGCAAAGAGGTTGCTTAAGAAAGATGTGAAGAAAATAAAGATAAGGGTGGTGACTATATTATGTGATTTGGAGAAGATATTTTCACCATCATTTTTCATGGTTATGATGCATCTTACCATGCACCTATCGGAGGAAGTTGCACTTCGAGGCCTAGTATTCTGTCGATGAATGTATCCTATCGAGAGGAATATTCAAACTCTAAAATCTTATATAACAAATATAAACCGTTTGGAGAAATCCATAGCAGAAGATTATTTGGATCAAGAGTGTATGGATTTCTATACCATATACTTAAACAAGCTCGAGACACATCGTAATCGGTCAATGAGGAATCAAGATGATCAGTATGAGTCAATTGAGCCTGCATTTGAGTCCATTCTACAGCCAGATGGACTTTCCACTTCATTCCGCCTCACTGATTTAAGCATTGAGGAAAGGTATAAGGCACACCACTACGTGTTCTTCAACTGTGATGTCATTAAGCCATGCATAAGATGAGTTACTCAGCCATATTTATTTTATAATAAGTAGAAAAATATCCAATTATACCTTAAATTTGTTCTTTATGCATGCAGCAAATACAAGGAGGTCATAAGAGTAAAATATGACACTCTAAGTATGCGGAAGAAAGAGAAAATGCATAGCAAAGAATTTTTTTAATGGTTCAAAGATCATGTAAGCGATAATATATTCTTGCCTTGTACAACTTATTTGAACATATTTACTAATTAGGTATCGTATCCTTAATTAGGTGTGGAGATTGCCGCTCAATGATGTGAGCTCTGAAGTGCATGCTCTTTCAATAGATCTTAATCGTACCGTGCGTGAGTATAAATAGCTCATCATTAATGGCTATAGGTTTAATTTCACAGCTGGTCCGTAAATATGGCAACACAAAATAGTGACATCATGTTGAGCACCACCACTGAGTGTTATGCTAGCTCGAGGGATTCACAGCATCGTATGGAGGATTTGAACTATTATAGCATGGTGGAGAAGATAGTCATCTTGGACTATTATTCTAAAAAGAAGATTGCATTGATGAAGTATGGTTGGTTTGACAACTTGTCACAGTCTGGGATGAAGACTGATGAGTGTGATTTTACTCTCATTAACATGCAACGCCATCTTCGCACTGAAGAATCGTATATACTTACCTTCCAAGCTAGTCAAATCTTCTATGTTAGTGATCCCTTGGAACCTCAATGGGATGTTGTTGTGAAGATGGTGCCTAGGCATATTTTTGATGATACCGAAGTTGATGACGATGTTGGACCATGCATGCAAAGTGCTCCTCTAGGACAAAACTTACCTAGTACTATCGAGGTTTTAGATATATTTGTCAGGAGTGATGGTGATGTTCATATTATAGATGCCACCAAGTGATGACTTCAATATTCTGATATAAATTATTAGAGTTTATTTATTGATATGTTGCTAATATTATTGTTCAACATATTAAATTTGTTGCCCAGAGATTGCAACCCCCGTCTCTCGAATGACTACATGGAGCTCCGCATCTGAGCCATGCCAGCAGGCCGTGCCGTGCCGTGCCATGCCGTGGGCCATCCTATGCCTTGGATCATGTCGTGCCGTAGCGTGCCTTGAGCCGTGCCATGTTGGTAGATCGTGCCATATCATACCGTGCCGTGCCGTGTCGGTAGACCGTGCCATGGGCCATGCCATGCTGATAGATACCATAAATATCATATATAGAACATTATTATATATGCTAAAGATTAAAATGTGCAACTTGCCAGATGGATCAGAAAAATCAACCAAGACTCAAATGAAACATAAAATCTAGACATGAGTCAAAATCATCCAAATTGAACACCAACCCTCAACTGATTTATTAATAATCAGTAAAACAAAAGCTAGATTCAATGCATATAAATATTCCATAAGCCTAACCTAAATGCTCCTAAAAGTCTATTCCTTGGCCTTAAAGTTTAAATTTAACCTAATATTGAATGAAAATGTAACATTGTCGTGCCATATCAGTAGGCCGTGCTGTGCCGTATCGGTAGGTTATGTCGTGCCATGTCATGTCGGTAGTTTGTGCCTTGGGCTATGTCATATCGATAGGTCATGCCGGCCACTAAGAGAATCCATGTCTTGTTGCTTTTGTTTATTGCATTGCATAGCAATAGACCCATCAATTAATTAGTGTACATAATCTTTGGCATTCATATATTTATATGTAATTATATGGATGGTACCTAGGCAATATCTTTGATTATTGTTCAATATGTTATATTGATTAATGTTCATTAACATTGCAGATCGTGATGGCACCAAAACGTCATCTAGCTTTCACCCCTGTCTCTCAATGGATTACACAGAGTTCAACATCTGAGGAGCAGTCGGAGCATACTTCATCCACCTCCGCATCAGCTGCTCAGGGATCTCTACCTTCGGTATCTACTCTACCGACGATATCTACTCTACCGACATCTGAGTGTATGTTTTTATATTATTTATTTATTTTTTATATAGTATTTGTATACTTATATATTTGCATAACATATTTTCATTACAGATGCATCATCCAGTAGGACTTTCGCGGTCCCATACATATGGCGCATGTGTGGAACCGCCAGCATCAGATAATAGTACGATATGATTTGGAGGAAAGGTCGGTAGAGAAGACCACGCGGGAGATGCATTTCTTTTTTGGAGTGCTTGTGAGATGGTCAGACATTATTCCCGTAGAGCCCAGAGACTGGTGATTGATGGATGATACTGTCAGGGACCGGATGTGGAAGGAGATATGGGAAAGTACATCCTAATTATATTTATGTATTTTACATGTTTACACTATGTTTGATTAGAATAATTTTGTAACTAATTTTTGATAACTTTATGCAGAGGAGGTACGACTTTCCTGATCATAAGAGGGCTCGAGATGCCCGACTGAAGAAGATTAAGGAGTTGTACCAGAGCTACAAGATCAAGCTCCATAGAGGATGACTCGAGCACCGACGAGACACTCTAGAGGAGCTTGTTCCTTGGATATAGACCTATCCTCCGAGTCAATGAGAGAGGATGATTACATATTGAAGGAGCCAGGAGTTCGAAATAAAATTACTAACTTTTAAATTTTTCAATATGCTTAAAATTATATTTAAATATTTTTAAAATATTTATTATTTATTTGAATACTTGTTAGGCTACCTCTCATCAGAATCGAAAGAACTGGACAGTCCAGGAGTATACGCACACTCTCGGTCGTGAGTCTATGGCCAGTCGTGTGCATAGAGAGGTAATGAATTCTAAATCTTAGTAGATAATTAAATTGATATTTTTTTCATGCTTCTGATAAACTGATCCATTGTTATAGCTGATGAGAGATAGAGTGATGCCTAGCTGTAGCGAGATCATCCAATCTAGCCGTACGGATAAGAAGGATAGGTCGATGAACGCTGCGATCGGAAGAATTTTTGTAAGTATTAAATATATTAGTATATATGATTAGTATTATAGCATATGTTATAAAATTTTATTTGTACTTACAATTATAGGATTAGTTAGATGCACTCACTCATAAAGACTCGGATACCTCTAGCCCCCATGACCATCTGTCTCAGGTCTCAGGGCCTAAGCACTCTGAAAGGATCTGATGCAGGCTTGGACATACGCCGATCAGCTATTGGTATGAGGTGAGGGTCTCTTCATAGGCTTTCAGTGTCGTCAGTCGGAAGGAGCTTGAGGCAGCATTGAAATGGGTAGATCATGCTATGATGCGGGCAAATCAGGTCGAGGAGTGCGCATCTCATCTGGAGTGAAGGAAAAATCTTGATTTTTCAGACCAAGTTCGTTCAGATCTGATCGGATCAAGAGATATATTTCAAAATTTTTTTCTTTGATCCGAATCAGATTTAAAATATTTTAGATCTAATTTTTATTATTCTAATAATTAAAATAAAATATAGATAAATTAAATTAAATTAAATTTATCTTGATGTAGGGTAATCCTATTACCTATTGATGATCCTGTAAGTAGTGGAAGATTCTGGATCTAGCCACGTAAGTGCCTGACCTCTATCGGTATCCACTCGGGCTGGATCTGGAGATCCTCTTCTTCTCTATCACGTCTCCAAAAATTAGATCTGAATCTGATTTGGAGGATCTTCATAATAGCTTTCGAAGATCAGCAGTTATCTTTTGCAGCAGCGCAGCCTTCTAGCTTTCTGTCGCCTTTCTCTCATCTAGATTGCACCAACTGCGATCCCAAACTTCTTTGGACGTGAAGAGGAGAGGGAGAAGATGAACTTGGCATGGAGGAGGAAGAGAGAGGCAGCCTTGGGGCATAGAGAATCGTTCTCATCTTTGAGTTGGACGTAGGGTCTTATTTATAGACTATGCATGATCCAACTCCTTTTCATCCCAACCAATCACAACCCTTTATAAAATCAGATCTAAATCTGATTGGTGGGAATAGAATCCCTTGGATTCATCCTTAGATGGTGCTTAAGACTAGTCAAAGTTGGTTCTTAGGAGGAGTCTAATCAGAATCCAATAAGGAGATGGAGTCCCTGTCCAACAGGGACTCCTGGGCGCCTCAAGCTTGGGCACACGCCACCCTTGGCGTGCGCCCGTGCGCCCTCCTTCTTGCCAATTTCTGGTAGGAGGACAAGCTCCCACCAGCTCTCCAATAGGTGCGTGACACATGGACAGAAGTCAAAGTGTCAATGGTCAACATTTAACCAATCAAAGGTCAACTTTTGACCAAAGTCAAAGGACGAGAAATGGCAGGTGACCAAAAATGATAGGTATTGTCTTATAAAATAAGACAATCCTTTTCTGATCTAAATAGACTCTAGTCAGACCAAGTGAAGGCCTCTGATCGAGCACAAACTCCTTTGGCTCAGTCAGGACAACTATTTATGATAGTAAAAGAAGAACATTAGGTTCAATCGAGTGCTAGCACGATTTTTTTGAACCTAATTGAATCTCATTCAGATCAATTGAACTAGATTAGTTTAATTGATGATCACCAGATTCAAACCCTTGTTTGTGTGATCCAATTAGGTTCAGTTCTATATGATAATGGGATATGTCATGATCTCTATCATCGACATTATCGAAACTCCTTTCGATGGATCAGAACTCTTCTGATTCTAATAGCTAGAATGATCGATTATCTAAATCATTCTAATTACTCTCAAAATTCATCAGTAACACCTAATAGTATATGGTGGCAACCCATCAGAACTGAATGCGAACCTCTTGGTGTAGTTACCTGTGTGATTAAGTTCTTCTATCTTGAGCCCTGATCAGATTAGGGTTAAGGTGAACTCGTCAAACCCTAGTTTCTATCATATGATGTAATCATTCGATTCAAGACCGATGTGAAAATCTAAATAGAAACTCTTTCTATTATTTCACTCTACCACGGCCAAAGTGATAAGTGGTAAAAATATACTAATAAAAGTATTAATTTATAAAATAAATTAAATTATTTCTTTAGAAATTGATATTTTTATTAATTTTATGTAGGAAAGAAGGCCATCAATGTGAAGATCTTATTTTTTTGGTTCAGATGAAATAAATTTCAAGCAAAACGGACTTCAAACGAGTCCAGAATTGAATTTAAAAAAAAAAAATCGATTCAGCAATTCGGCTCGGTTCGATCGAAATAGCAAACCGACCCACCAACGCAATGCTGACATCAGGATGATGTTAGCATTTTTTGCGGCATACGATGGACCATCTGAAGGGTATTTTGGGCATTTCACTGAAGAACGCGGCGATCCACGCAACACCGGGCTCGTGCATGGTCCACGGAGGGCAATTTGGAAATTTTGTCTGATCAAACGGGCAGCATTCATTGAAACTTGATCGAACGACCAAAATGAAGGCACTGATGGATGGTATCCGTAGCTTCCGATCGAGATCCAACAACTGAGATTCATCCCGACGTTAAACTATAGATCAGAAGCCTTCTTTCTACGTGATCGGACGGTCCAGATTTGATCTAACGATTGATCCAATGGCTGGCATTAAATTCAACTTGATCTGGATTATTTTAAGGAGATTTTGAGTGATTTTTGGATCGTTTGATCAACATCGAACGGGCAGAATTACCCAAATCCTAATTTGAGTTATTTTGGAAGTCTTAAACCTAATTTTTGATGGATTTTGGGGGGAAATCAAACTCTTCATCTATAAAAAAATCTACTTCTATCGTGAAAAAAAAATAATCAGAGAGAGACAGAGAAAGAGACGGGGAGAGAGAAAGAGAGAGAGAAAGGGAGAAAGAGAGAGAGAAAGAGAGAGGAGAGAAGTAGAAAGAGAAGAGTGATTTGTGAGAAATAAAAAAAGGAGTTTTTAATTTTTTTTCGACAATTAAGACATCGATCAAGAAGCATCTTCTTCTTCGCCAAGTTCTCCACATCAAGAGCAACAGAAAATCAATTTCAGTAATCAAATAGTCTAATTTCTCTATGCTTTTTATTTTATTTGCTATTTTTGAACTTGTTGTCATAAATTAAATTTTTTTACTAAGGCTAAGGTATAGCCACTCTTTTGATGCAATATTCAATGTGATTATTTTTAAATTTTATTCATAAGAAGTATATAAATCTGATCTTAATGCTTTTAGATTACTGACCATCTTCTAATTAATTTGATGAACATAGATGTTACAGACCAAGTACATCTATGTTAATGCTTCTTGATTATATACCTTGTATTATGAATCAAATTAGAATTCATATGCATGCGAAAATTTTAGTACGCTTTGGATGCAACGTATTTTAATTAGAGGGTTTCACAAAATCTAATGCATTAATATTTATTTAAATTACACCTGGACCAAAGGATAATTAATAAATATTAATAGTTTTGCTATGCCTGGACCAAAGGATAGTGAATAAATTAGGAGACTCCACCGTCACATGAAATAAAATTAATCTAAAAATCTGAATATTGTATTGACTGAGTTGGTGAACCGATTGCCTTAGTAATCCATTGCTCTTGAGTTTAAAACCCTAATAATTTACACTCTCTCTATTTTCTTAAAAAAAATTTAATTATTTTTTATTTTATTTTTTAATTTTTTATTCTCATAAATCGATCTTCTAAATAAAGCATAGGAAAGAGCTTTTCAGTACTTATTTTTCAATCCTCTAGGGATGATACTCTACTCATTCACTTTATTACTTGATCGACTGGTGCACTTGCCATAGCTATAAATTAGCATGCATCAAGTTTTTGGCGTCCGTTGTCGGAGATTGTGTCTAAAATAATATTAAAATTTTGATCCTAGCTTTACTTTAGAAATTTATTTTTAATTTTTATTATTTAAAAAAAAAAAATTTAGTGCATGACACGTACTGGACATAGTAACTTACTACCTCTAGATCTAGAAATTGAAAGAACTATTAGAAGACTACAACAAGAGAGAAACATGGCAGCTGAAGATCCTAACGACATCAATCTAGGATTGGATATGGCGACTGAAGGACAGCATGAAGCTATTCGATCCAGTACATCATCCATTAAATGATTATATCACACCATCTATAGCCGATGCAGCTTCGAGCATCAGGAGACCGCCTGTACGAGCAAACAACTTCGAAATAAAATCGACGATGATCCAGATGATTCAATCAACTGTCCAATTCAGTGGACACGTGCATGATGATCCGAATGCCCATATTTCTAATTTTCTTGAACTTTGCGATACTTTTAAAATTAATGGGGTGTCGGATGATGCTATTAGATTAAGGTTATTTTCTTTCTCTTTACGGGATAAAGCTAAGAGTTGGCTTCATTCTCTTCCTGCAGGTTCTATCACAACTTGGGATGTCCTAGCCCAAAAATTCTTAGCCAAGTACTTTCCACCTTCCAAGACTGCTAAGATGCGCAACGATATCACTTCTTTTATGCAGATGGACATGGAGACACTATATGAGGCTTGGGAGCATTTCAAGAAACTGCTGAGGAGATGTCCACATCATCAACTACCCGTATGGCTTCAGGTACAAACTTTCTATAATGGTTTATCTCCTACTAATCGTTCTATGATTGATGCAGCAGCAGGAGGAACCATTAATCAAAAAATGAAGGAAGAAGCTTTCGATCTGATCGATGAGATGGCATCAAATAGCTATCAATGGCAGACAGAACGTATGATGCCAAAAAGACTAGCAGCTGTGCAGGGAGTAGATTGCGTGCCAACCTTACTAGCTGAAATTGCAGCCCTTAGAGCCGAAGTCAACAACTTAAAGGGAACAGCTATGCATGTTCAGAGCATTACTTGTGACCTGTGTGGAGGAGGACACGATACGAGCAATTGCCAGACAGGTAATCCTTTTGCTAAAACAACTGATACAGCTAATTATATTGGTAATTTTTTCAGGCCGCAACAAAACAATCCCTACTCCAACACATACAATCAAGGGTGGAGGCAGCACCCAAATTTCTCATGGAGCAATCAAAATGCAGCACAACAGCCACCCCCAGGATTCCAAGTACCTGAAAAGAAGTCCAACATGGAAGAGCTGATGGTCAAATTTATGCAAAACCAAGAAGCAACTATAAAAAATTTGGAAGCCAAACTTAGACAGGACCAAACAGCAGCAATTCGAAACTTGGAGATGCAAATAGGTCAAATGGCTAAGATAATCTCCGAGAGACCTCAAGGATCCTTGCCAAGCAATACGGAGACAAATCCAAGGGAGCAAGTCAATGCTATCACCTTAAGAAGTGGTACAAAGTTAGAGGAGCTACATCAGAAGAAAGAGACTGAAGAGCCAACTACAAATAAGGAACCATCAACTAAAATTCATCAGTCACCAAAACAACCAGCAGATGGATGGTCTCCAGGTATACGATTTGCTGATCCAAATGTGAAGCCCTACGTGCCGCCACTACCATTCCCAGAGAGACAAATACAGCATCCAGATAAGGAATTTTCTAACTTTTTCAAAATTCTAAAGAATTTACATATTAATATTCCTTTTGTAGATGCTATTACTCAAATGCCCAGGTATGCCAAGTTTCTCAAAGAAATCTTAACAAATAAGAAAAAGCTGAAGGAGCATGAGAGAATAAATTTGAATGAAGAATGCTCAGCAATACTTCAAAATAAATTACCATAGAAGTTAAAAGATCCAGGAAGTTTTACTATCCCCTGCATTATTGGTGATTGTAGTTTTGATAAAGTTTTATGTGATTTAGGAGCAAGCATTAATCTCATGCCTTTTTCTATTTTCAGGAAGCTGGGTCTAGGAGAACCAAAGCCTACCACTATTACTCTTCAATTAGCCGACAGATCCATTAAATATCCAAGAGGTATAGTGGAGGATGTCTTGGTAAAGGTAAACAAGTTTATTTTTCCTATTGATTTTATTGTTCTTGATATGAAAGAAGATTATGATGTACCCCTTATTTTAGGGAAGACCCTTTTTAGCTACTGGAGGAGCTTTAATAGATGTTCAACAAGAAAAATTAATTCTTAGAGTCCAAGATGAACAAGTTACTTTTAATGTTTTCAAAGATACTAAACAAACTGATGATAATCAAACTTATTTTCTAATTGATATTATTGACAATCCATTATATGAGAATTCTGTAGAAAATAGGTTTGAGACTATAAAAGCGAGCAATGTCAAATTGAAAGAGGACTCGATCAAACATGAAAGTATTCCAATTGAAGTGGCACCAGATTGATCCACTTTAGAACTCAAAGAAAGTCAAGCTGAAGACTATAAATCAGAACTACTAGATAGGTTGTTTCTTTTCTTTTTAGTTTTGATCATTTTTCTTTTTTTTATTTTTTAGTAATTTATTGTTGCTCTTTTACTGCTCTGGTGTGTATTTTCAATTTTGCAGAAAAATCAATGAGAGCTCAAGCAAAATTTCAAAGCTCCAAAGAACCAGACTGAACCAAATCAGGTGTATTCCTTCCTATCCTTTATTGCACCCTTTATTTTTCTTTCTCCTTTAAGATAATGTAGAATAAGTTAAAAAAAAAAATCATGTGTCAAGAAGAAAATCTTGAGCAAGATAAACTGGATAAGTGATAAAAGATAGAATTATTTGCTAATGAATGTAATGAGTTAAAGAAGTAGATTAGTTGGTCAACTTTTAGCAGCCTACTTAGGTCATTAAAAGACTATTAGCACTTTTTAATTGCACATGCACACTAACAAGGCAAAGTAGGTATTGATTATAAGGCCAACTGAGGATTCAATTATCACTGAAAAATTGGTAATTAATATACATTCTAATCAAAAAAACTTGAATTTAAGGAAAGAGCTACCTGCCTATAAATAAAGTGCAAAAGACAGAGTATATGTGGATTGCCCAAAGCCTAGTAACTGGGTCTCTGCACCTAGGTCAAGTGTGGAAAATTCACGTAAAATGGTGAAGGAAAGGCCAGGATGCTCAGCACAGTAAAAAAAAAAAAAAAAAAAAAAAAAAAAAAGAAAAAGAAAAGGCAGTGTGAAAGCTACCTTAATTCATGAGTATAAAATTGAGAATGTATAGAAAATTGACCAAAATAGGTGATAAGAGAGGATACTTTTGTTCTTTTAATTTAATACTGAAATGCTAAAGTTAGTCATCACGAACACAAGTGCTATAGATCTTTGATGTACTCTAAGAAAGTTTTTAATTGTATTGACTGAAAAATTTGCTTCTGAAGCTCAATGCTTAGTTAGCAGTATTTTCTAAACTTTTTGACCTTTAGTCCTAGATTTTATCTTTGTGATGGATAATCTTATTGAAATATGGTATTAAATAAAACATTGCTAAGAGACTAGCAATGACTAAGTTGGAGGATATGATAAGTAGTAAAAATATACTAATAAAAGTATTAAATTATAAAATAAATTAAATTATTTCTTTAGAAATTGATATTTTTATTAATCTTATGTAGGAAAGAAGGCCATCAATGTGAAGATCTTATTTTTCTGGTTTAGATGAAATAAATTTCAGGCAAAACAGACTTCAAACGAGCCCAAAATTGAATTAAAAAAAAAAAAAATAGTTCAACGGTTCGACTCGGTTCGATCGAAACAGCAAACTGATCCGCCAATGCAATGCTGACGTCAGGATGACGTCAGCATTTTTTGCGGTGCACGATGGACCATCTGAAGGATATTTCGAATATTTTACATCAAAAAAAGTGCTCCGATTGGCTGAAGAACGCGGTGGTCCATGCAACACTTGGCTCGCGCATGGTCCATGGAGGGCAATTTGAGAATTTTGTCTGATCCAACGGGCGGCATTCACTGAAACTTGATTGAATGGCCAAAACGAAGGCGCTGATGGACGGCATCCGCAGCTCCCGATCGAGATCCAGCGGCTGAGATTCATTCCGACGTTAAACTATAGATCAGAAGCCTTCTTTCTACGCGATCGGACGATCCAGATTCGATCCAACGGTTGATCCAATGGTTTGCATTAAATCCGACTTGATCTGAATTATTTTAAGAGATTTTTGAGTGGTTTTTGGATCATTTGATCAATATCCAACGGGCAGAATTACCTAAATCCTAATTTGAGTTGTTTTGGGAGTCTTAAACCTAATTTTTTATGGATTTTGGAGGAAAATCAAACTCTTCATCTATAAAAAAACCTACTTCTGTCATGAAAAAAAAATAATCAGAGAGAGATAGAGAGAGAGATGGGGAGAGAGAGAAAGAGAGAGAAAGGGAGAAATAGAGAGAGAGAGAAGAGAAGTAGAAAGAGAAGAGTAATTTGTGAGAAATAAAAAAAGAAGTTTTTAATTTTTTTCGATAATCAAGTCATCGATCAAGGAGCATCTTCTTCTTCGCCAAGTTCTCCACATCAAGAGCAATAGAGAATCAATTTCAACAATCAAACAGTCTAATTTTTCTATGCTTTTTATTTTATTTGCTATTTTTGAACTTGTTATCATGAACTAAATTTTTTTTACTAAGGCTAAGGTATAGCCACTCTTTTGATACAATATTCAGTGTGATTATTTTTAAATTTTATTTATGAGGAGTATATAATTCTGATCTTAATGCTTTAGATTACTGGCCATCTTCTAATTGATCTGATGAACATAGATGTTATGGATCAAGTACATCTATGTTAATATTTCTTAATTATATACCTTGTATTATGAATCAAATTAGAATTCATATGCATGCGGAAATTTTAGTACGCTTTGGATGCAGCGTATTTTAATTAGAGGGTTTCACAAAATTTAATACATTAATATTTATTTAAATTATATCTGGATCAAAAAATAATTAATAAATATTAATAGTTTTACTATGCCTGAACTAAAGGGTAGTAAATAAATTAGGAGACTCCACCATCACATGAAATAAAATTAATTTAAAAATTCGAATATTGTATTGACTGAGTTGGTGAATCGATTGCCTTAGTAATTCATTACTCTTGAGTTTAAAATCCTAATAATTTACACTCTCTTTATTTTCTTAAAAAAAAATTTAATTATTTTTTATTTTATTCTTTAATTTCTTATTCTCATAAATCGGTCTTCTAAATAAAGCATAGGAAAGAGCTTTTCAGTACTTATTTTTCAATCCTCTAGGGACGATACTCTACTCATTCACTTTATTACTTGATCGACTGGTGTACTTACCATAGCTATAAATTAGCACGTATCATATGGGCTTCTAGAGTTGATTCTTATGATCATCATAGGGCTGCTCCTCTACCATCGAGGTAGATAGATTCCATCTTGATGCAATCCAGTTTCTATAATGAACATGCTATAGCCAACATACACCTCAGGATTTTGAATGGTTAGAAGATCGAGTTATGATGTAGTCAAACTATAACATCCTCAAGGTGAACTGTCGATGCACCTCATGTCAAAGAATCAGATACACTACTGCAGCATCGAGTCAGTCATTGACGAGAAGGTAGACTTCCTAATGACTACTCGAGGTGGTCACGCTTAGTGCCCTCATTCTCTAACGAGTATCTGTACTCTTACTTTGGTGTCTCCACACCGTAGACTCAAGACTTATCTACTAAAGAGAAGTGATTGTACACCAATCTTTTGGATCAATCGCCATCCTCGTGATGATCCTATGATCGAAAGCATTTTATGAGTTAATAATGATTATTCATATCTTAAATTTTCAACTCTTGAAAATATGAATTATCATTACCATTAACTTAAAGAATGTATCACAGACACTAAATATACATATGTGATAGAAAATAATTCATTTTATTGATTATAGTCAAAATTATAATTTTGCTCCTAAAAGTGTATTACAAGTATCAGCCAATTCTGACTTCTAGAGCACATATATCTAACATGGAGGACATCATGAGAGACATGGTGTCGATGCTCAGTATGCATTTTAGAGATTTCTTTATGGGCTTTGAGAATATGTTGGCGCACATTCCAACTCCAGCTCCGGCTCCGGCTTCAGCTCTGCCTCTAGCTCATGCTCCATCTCCCGGGGATGATAACGATGAAGATTTAGGAGACTTTTGATGTATTTTTTTAAAAAAATATTATAATAAATTTTATTCGATAATAAAATTTTAGCATTTTAGAAATATTTTTTTATTTATAATATCTTTTTATGTTATATATCTCTACATTTATCAAGTAAAATATATAAAAAATTAAAAATTTTATATTTTTTTAATTATTCAAAAGCTACGACAGTAATTTTATAACCACCATCGTAGACATGCCAACTGCTACCGTAGGCAATGTATCAACCACTGTATTAGACCTATGACAACAGTTACGTAACCGCTTTCATAGATAAGGCTATGGTAGTGGTTTCATAACCATTGCTATAGACTGTCTATAATAGTAATTTTATAACCGCTACCATAGACAAGCCTATGGTAGTAGTTTAAAAATCGCTATAATATGATTTATATAGCAGCGATTTTAATAACCACTGCCATAGACCTATGATGATGGTTGCAGTGGTAGCAATTAGCTAACTACTACCATAGCCTATAGTAGCAATTTTTTAGACTACAACAGTGGTTATAAACCGCTGCCATAGCTCGATTCTGTAGTAGTAATTGTTAGGATTTGACACCTCAAATTCGATCCACAGTAAGAAGAGAATCAATTTTCAGCAGAGTAGTCGGACCGATTTTGATATGCGGTCGAGTCGATTCAGATTAACATTGAGCCAGCTCGAACCATAGCTGAGCCGGCTCTCTCAGGCAGATAGACAGCATGAGTTTGGATGAGATGCAGTCGAGCCAGCTCGACCCCTGACCGAGCCAGCTCGATGGAGGCGAACAGAATACGATGAGATTTTTTTCTGTTTGGACTCGAATTGTGATTAATCCAAAGGATCTATGGGAGTTGCACATGGACCACAGGATCCAATATTCATGGAGGGTTGCGATCACGATCTGAAGGTTGAAAAATATTTTAAGACTCCATCAAGGTCATGTTCGACTCATATTAGGAGAACGAACCATGTTAAGACTCCTATGAACTGCTGAGAAGAGGATTCTCATCCTATTTAAAGGGTTGAGGTACTATGGAGCAAAAAAGAGATGGCGTGAGAGGCATGTAGAGAGGCTTAGACAGTCGCCAAGAGGAGCTTGGCAGAGCACCGAGTATGTGTAGCCTATGAGAGAGAGAGAAGCAACAAGTGCATAGCATCTAGTGAGGAGACTGTGAGGGCAGAGCATCTTGTAGCTTCTATGGATCTTCTTAGAATTCTGAGAGAACTTTTGTGAGGATAGCTTCTAGTTGAAAGAGATTTATATATGGTGAGTTGAGAGTGGGTGTTCTCCTCTTATACCTCTTCAGCATAGTTGAAAGAGATTTATTTTTTTATTTTATTTCTTTCTTCTTCCTATCATAATAATTTGGTACTAGATCCTTAATAAGCGGTATTAGAGTAGCTGATATCTCAACAGTTTAGTATCAGAGCGAGTTGATACCATAACATGATGCATCTCACCGTGCATCTTGCGGGGTAAGTTGCACTTGAAAGTCCAGTATTCTGTTGATGGATGTATCATATGAAGAAGAATATTCAAACTTTGAAATCTTATATAAGAAATATGAATCACTCGAAGAGATTTATAGTAGAAGGTTATTTGGGTCAAGAGTGTATGAATTTTTATACCATGTACTTAAATACGCTCGAGACACATCGTAATCAGTCAATGAGGATTCAGAATGATCAGTATGAGCCAATTGAGCCTATATTTGAGTCCATTCCACAGTCAAGTAGACTTTCCACTTCATACCATCTCACTAATTTGAGCATTGAGGAAAGAGATAAGATGCACTGCTACATGCTCTTTAACTATGATGTCATTGAGCCATACATAAGATGAGTCACTCAGTCTTATTTATTTATAATAATTAGAAAAAAATTTAATTACATCTTAATTTATTTTTTGTGCATGCAGCAAATACAAGGAGGTCATTAGAGTAAAATATGATGCTTTAAGTATGCAGGAGAAAGAAAAAATGTATAGCAAAGAATTTTTTGAATGGTTCAAAGATCATGTAAGCGATTATATATTCTTGCCTTGTGCAACTTATTTGAACATGTTTACTAATTAGGTATTATCTTCTTAATTAGGTGTGGAGATTACCGCTCAATGATGTGAGCCCTAAAGTATGCTTTCTTTCAATGAGCCATAATCATATCGTGCATGAGTATAAATAGCTCGTTATTAATGACTATAGATTTAATATTCATAGTAGATCCATAAATATTGCAACATAAAATAGTGGCATGATGTTGAGCACCACCATTGGATGTTATGCTAGCTCAATAAATTCAAAGTCTCGTACAAAGGATTTGAACTATTATGGCATTATGGAGAAGATAGTCATCTTGGATTATTATTTTAAAGAAAGGATTGCGTTGATGAAGTGCGATTGATTTGACACATTATCATAGTTAGGGATGAAGACTGATGAGTGTGGTTTTACTCTTGTTAACATACAACACCATCTCCACACTGAAGAATCGTATATACTTGCCTCCCAAGCTAGTCAAGTCTTCCACATTAGTGATCCCTTGGAGCCTCAATGGGGTGTTATTATGAGGATGGTACCTAGGCATATCTTTGATAATATCGAAATTGATGATGATGTTGGATCATGTATGCAAAATGTTCCTCTAGGACAAAACTTACCTGATACTGTTGAGGTTCCAGATATATTTGTCAGGAGCGATGGTGATATCCATATTGTAGATACTACTAGGTAATGACTTCAACATTCTGGTATAAATATTAGAATCTATTTATTTATGCTATACTAATATTATTATTCAACATGTTATATTGGTTAATGTTCATTAACCTTGTAGGTCATGATGGCACCAAAACGCCATCTAGCTTTCATCCCCATCCCTTGATGGGTTATGCAAAGCTCGGCATGTGAGGAGTAGTTAGAGTATACTCCATCTACCTCTACATCGACAGCTCAAAAACCATCGGTATCTACTCCACTATCGGCATCTACTCCATCGGCATCTGAGCCTCCACCGTCAATCACATCTCCGACATATGCTCTGACACCAGCATCTGAGTGTATAATTTTTTATATTATTTATTTATTTATTTTTAATATAGTATTTATATACTTATATATTTACATAACATATTTTTATTATAGGTGCATCATCTAGTAGGATATTTTACAGTCCCACATGCATGCTGCATGTGTGGAACCGTCAGCATCAGATGATGGTGCAATATGATGCGAAAGAAAGGGCAGTAGAGGAGACTGCATGGAAGATGTATTTCTTTTTTGGAGTGCTTAAGGCGGTCCGATATCATTTCGATATTATCCATAGACTGACGATTGAAGGATACTGGTATCAGAGATCGGGTGTGGGAGGAGATATGTGTAAGTGTATTTTAATTATATATATGCATTTGATATGTTTATACTTTGTTTGATTTGAATAATTTGATAACTGACTTTTGATAACTTTTTGCAAAGGAGGTATGACTTTTCAGATTACGAGAGGGCTTAAGATGCCTGACTGAAGAAGATTGAGGAGTTATACTAAGGCTATAAGGTCAAGCTCCGCAAAGGATGGCTCGAGCACCAACGAGATACTCCGGAGAAGCTTGCTTTTTGGATACAGGACTGTCCCTCGAGTCAGTGGAATGGGATGGTTAGACATTGGAGGAGTCAGAAGTTTGAGATAAAATTTTTAACTTTTAAATTTTTTAATATGCTTAAAATTATATTTAAATATTTTTTAAATATTTATTATTTATTTAAAATACTTGTTAGGCTATCTCTCATCAGAATCGGACAGCCCAGGAGTACATGCACACTCTATACCATGAATCTATGACCAGTCACATGCATAGAGAGATCATAAATTTTGAATCTTCTAGATAAATTAAATTGATATTTTTTTTATATTTCTAATAAACTGATCCATTGTTATAGCTGATGAAAGATTAAGTGATGCTCAGCCATAACGAGATTTTTCGATCCAACCGTATGGATAAGAAGGGCAGGTCGATCAATGCCACGATCAGAAGGATTTTTGTAAGTAATAAATATATTAGTATATATGATCAGTATTATAGCATTTTTTATAAAATTTTATTTAAATTTATAATTACAAGAATAGTTAGATGCACTAGCGAGCAAGGGCCTGGATACCTTTGGCCCCCATGACCATCTATCTTACGTCTTGAAGCCTGAGCACTTTAGGAGGATCCGATGTAGGCTCGAACATACGCCAACGAGCTATTAGTCTGAGGTAAGTGTCTCTTCACATACTTTCGATTTCATCAGTCGAAAGTAGCTTGAGGAGGCATTGACGTAGGCAGCTCAGGCTACGGCACGAGCAAATCAGGCTACGACATGGGTTGCTCATACTAAGAAGCACACATCTCATCTGAAGGACATCCTGAGTGCCATGATGATGAGGCTTAGTGCATATTTTGGAGCTAACTTTGTGGGCCTTGAGGATATGTTGGCTGACGTTCCAGCTCCAGCTCCTATAACTCTAGCCCTTTCAACTCCAGCTCTGGCTCCAACTCCAACTCTAGCTCCTTTAGCTTGTGCTCGATCTCTCGGTGATGACGATGATGTAGATTTAGAAAATTTTTTATGTATTTTTTTTAAAAAATATTATAATAAATTTTATTCGATAATAAAATTTGAGCATTTCAAAAATATTTTTATATTTATAATTTTTTTTTATATTTTTTTATATTATATATATCTGTATATTTATTAGATAAAATATATAAAAAATTAAAAATTTTATATTTTTATTATTCAAAAGCTAGACAGTAGTCGCAGAACCGCTGCCATAGGCATACCAGGTGCAGCCATAAGTTACGTGCCAACTGCTGCTATTAACCTATGGCAATAATTATGAAATTACTGTATTAGATCTATGGCAGTGGTTCTGTAACCGTTGCAATAGATAAATCTATAGTAGCGGTTAGATAACCACTGCCATAGCTCACCTATGGCAGTGGTTTGGAAACCGCTACCATAAGCTATATATAGTAGCTATTCGTATAACCGCTGTAATAACCACTGTCATATACTTACGGCAATGGTTTGCAAACCGCTGTCATAAATCTACGGTGATGATTGCAGTGACATTGGTTAGCTAACCATTGCCATAGCCTATGACAGAGATTTTTTAGGCTATGACAGCGATTACAAATTATTGCCATAGCCCTGTTCTGTAGTAGGGTAGCCATTTGACTCAATATGTTTTATATTGTCGTTGATCACTATTAAATCTTTCAACCCGCTCAGCAGCATCATAGATGAATTATGCCTCTTCAATCTATATCTCCACACAAATAATATTTGTTAGGGCCAAACCCTATGCAACTCAGCTAGCATCATGTGATTCTTAACTATTTTTACTTTGCTCAATCTTATCTGCAGTATTTACTTATGATCTTCAACTAAGATATTGAGATAGGATGTAGATAATTTTTAAATCTTTTAAGCTTTTGATGACAAAGATCCGTCACTTCCAAAGAGGGCGAAAATGAAAGCAAAGCAAAGAATTGGAAAGAAATGCAAATGTGGCAACAGTACCAAATAGATCCTTGATTATAATATATTTGAAACTTTAATAATGGTTCAAAATTTATCGGGGGGTGGTGACAATGCTACTCTCAAAAAGTTTAGATATCTATTTTGTTTATGAGCTTTGTTTTGCTAACATGATTTAACTCAATGGTTGGCACATCCTCCTAAGGGTTCGTTCTTTTGCGGGTAAAAGATTTACCCAGGAAATCATATTTTTTTGGATAAATATTTTTCAGATAATATGTAGACAGAAAAATAATTTATCTATGTTCTTTTATACATGAAAAAGTGGCTTTAAAATCTGTTATCCATATTCTTTTGCATTATTACTTTTTTGGATAAGTTGCTAAACTTTATCCATATTTTTCATAATATCCTTTATCATATAAATATTATTATATATAATATAATATAATATAATATTATATTAATATCTTATATTAATATAATATAATATATATTATTATATATAATAATATATTATAATATTATTATTATAGTATTATATTATTATAATATTTATATTATATTATATTAATATAACATATATTATTATATAGTATAATATATCATATTATATTAGTATATATTATTATATATAATATAATATAATATTATATTATATTATGTTATGTTAATATCTTATATAATATAACATAATATATATTATTATATATAATAATATATTATTATATTATTATTATAGTATTATATTATCATAATATATTATAATGATATATATATATTATATTATAATAATTTATTATAATATTATAATATAATATTCTATATCATGTTATAATATACATTATATTATAATAATATATTATAATATCTAATAATATAATATAATATAATATATATATTATAGTATATTATATTATGTTAATATCTTATATTAATATAACATAATATATATTATTATATATAATAATATATTATTATATTATTATAGTATTATAATATTTTATATTATTATAATATTATAATATTTTATCTTATTATAGTATTATATTATATTATATTATAATAATTTATTATAATATTATAATATAATATATTATAATATCTAATATAAATATTATTATATATTATGTTATGTTATATTATTATTATGATATATTATATTATTATCATTATATTATATTTATATTATATTATAAGGTTAAGGATATAGTAGGAATGAATTAAAAGAGTTACTTTTTCGATTGATGAAAAATGATTTAGCCACCTCCTAAGTGGGTAAGATTTTTTTTCTATTTTATAGGTAAATGCTATCCAAGAGAAAGTAACTTTTTCATCTTGAAAAATATGAGAATATGGGTAAGTTCATCAACGAAAAAGTAGACCAACTTTTCTATGATATTTACCCATAAAAGAATGGGCCCTAAGGGGTCAATCTTTTGCAGGTAAAATATTTATATGGAAATCTTTATTTTTTTAGGTAAATATTTTTTAGATAATATTTAGATAGAAAAATAATTTATCTATGTTCTTTTATGTATGGACAAGTTACTCCAAAATCTATTACTCATGTTCTTTTACATTAATACTTTCCTAGATAAGTTGTTAAAATTTATTTATATTTTCAATAGTATTCTTTTATACTTTTTAGATTTTAAGAAAGTGAATGAATAAGTTATTGAGTATTAAATGATGGAGATATTAGAAATAAAAATGGGATATTTTAGGTACAAAATTAAATATCTACTTTATTGGCTTATGAAAAAATGATTTAGCCATTCTCTAGGTGGGTAAAACTTTCTTTCATTTTGTGGATAAATGCTATCCAAGAGAAAGTAACTTTTTCATCTTGAAAAATGTGAGAACATGAGTAAGTTGGTCAATAAAAAAGTAGATCAACTTTTTTATGATATTTACCTAGAACAAGCCCTAAGTACTTGCTCTCGATAAAAGTGTAGGCTTCAACACATTTTTAATGCACTACTCAGATGCTAGTACTGTAACTATTGCTTATGCGATCTACTCTTTTTGTGATAAAGCTATTTATTTTCTTTTCTTGGTGTAGTATCCAAAAAGAGAAATATTTTATTTTGTTGGATTACCATTTATTTCTTTTTGTTGGGTGTACGCCAAAACGAAAAGATAAAAGATACCTTAAAATAGTTTGCTGGATTACGTGGCTTCAAATGAATAATTCATGATTTCTTTTTTATAAAAATATTTCATTAATGCATATAATTCACTATCAACATTGGACTTTCTCTAATCTATCAAATTTCATCAATCATATAGTTTGAACTCATTAGGAAATAAAGTGATTTTTTTTTTTTAAATACATCAGTTAAAAAAGAAGTAGATCTACTTGCATTAGAATTACTTAGAAACAATTAAATTTTGAACTTGGAATCTCCCTCATTTTGAATGTTATAATTGGTGAGCAACTAGTTTGCCTATGTTGAAAGAAGAAAAAACTAATACAATAATGTAAAATTGATAAAGAAAAAATGGAGGCAAATTTAATTATCTAATATTTAAATAAATAAATATTTTCTCCAATGAATTTTTCGAACCATACTTTTATTTCATATTGAAATATATTTTTCAATACCCACCCAATCGCAACTCACTTGTATCTTTACAAATCATGTAATTATCTACTATGACAAAATTTGATGACAAACAAAACAAATACAAAGTGAACATCCATCTACCATCTTTCCCTAGGAGAGGTTTTTGGTTGAAACCTCAAAATATAAAGAATTCTATACACACTTCTTTCACAAGACGAGGTTGTCCCTAAAAGCACTAAATGATACAAAAAAACATTTGCTGACCCCCAATCCGGATTTCCCGGTCACCACCTGCGCACCAGAAACCCATTTGCCCCACTCCAGAAATAAATAACGGCAGATCATCACCCCGCAAACCGCAATCATCACTACACCGGCTAATTTTCAAAATCCCTCGCGAGAGCGCCAGCCCACACCTCCCAACCTCCGCTCATAAAAAATATGGGACTAAATAAACAAAGCCATCATCCGAGAAAAAAAAAAGGAGGCGAAAGCAGCAAAAGAACACTCCCCTCCGGCTTCTCTCCTCTCCTCTCCACTCTCCCCACCTCCATGTCTTCCCCCCCCCCCTAATTCTTTAATCTCTCTTGCGGAACTGGAAAGACGACCATGTGGGGCTCCTTTTTTTCTCCCCCCCAATCCCTTTCTTTGGGAGAGAGAGGGGCGAAGGATTTGGCAAGCGGAGGAAGAAGGGAAGGTGGGGAGAGGAGGAGATGGCGACGAAGGAGACGGAGTACTACGACGTGCTCGGCGTCAGCCCCTCAGCCACCGAGGAGGAGATCCGCAAAGCGTATTATCTCAAGGTGGGTTCTCTTTTCCGTGGAAGAATTCGAGCTAGAGTAGAAATGGAACCCTAGTTTTAGTTTGCTATCTTTATGGTGTTGATGCTTGGAGCGGAGCGCGTTGGTTAGGGTTTCAATGAATGTGCAAAGACTCATGTTTCTTGATTTATATTTCTGTTTTTATGTCCATGTGAGCTTTTTTTTGGGAAGAATTCGAGAAAGAAAGAAATAAAGGAAAACGTAGTTTGTTTCCCCCCGCTTCTCGTTGCGCTATGTTTATGGTTTTGATTTCTAGAGCGGGGTGCGTTGGATTAGGTTTCACCAAAACGGCCAGGAATTGCCTTTGTTGATTTATATTTCCATTATTTCTTATCCAGACCAGTGATCTTTCTTAAGTTGTTCAAGTGTTGGTTGTGTTTGATATGATCCTATTGCTATCCTTTCTTGGATGTTGAGGAGTTCATGATTCCGTTAATGCAGGCAAGGCAAGTCCATCCTGATAAGAATCCAAATGATCCTCAGGCAGCTGAGAGATTTCAGGTGAGTTTTGCTAACTGTTGAAGCTAAAAAGATGTTAATTTTTCTGACATGCTTGTGTTTTCATTGTCACTGAATCATGATGAGAAACTTCTTGAGTGATCGGAACTGCGGCTTCTTTCAGGAACTTGGAGAGGCTTATCAGGTACTAAGTGACCCAGTGCAAAGAAGGGCTTATGATGGATTCGGCAAAAATAACATATCTAGGTAAGCTACGTTATTGCTTGGTTGCCTCCCCTATCATCATCACACACACACGCACACAAAAAGAAAAAAGAAGAAGAAGAAGAAGAAGGAGAAGAAGAAGAAAGGCTTTGTTGTATAGATAGATGGCCTCATTCTTGTGAGATGCTGTATAGATAGATGGCCTCATTCTTGTGAGATGCCGTGATGAAAGACAATGATAATGCAGATTTGATAACCCCATGCAGTCTATAAATAGATGGTCCTCATTCTTGTGAGATGCTGTATAGATAGATGGCCTCATTCTTGTGAGATGCCGTGATGAAAGACAATGATAATGTAATGGAGATTTGATAACCCCATGCAGTCCTATGCATTGTCTGCAATGTACAATAGGTGCTACCTCATGATAGATCATGACAGAACTTCCTAGACTAGTTAATGGATAAAAATCTGAACTAGAGGAATATTATACAATGATTTCTTTCTTCTTCTTCCAATAACTTACAAGCTTCTGTCTTCCCATTCTTCATTTTGAGAAGAAGAAGAAGAAGAAGAAGGGTATAGATAGATGGCCTCATTCTTGTGAGATGCTGTCTAGATAGATGGCCTCATTCTTGTGAGATGCCGTGATGAAAGACAATGATAATGTAATGGAGATTTGATAACCCCATGCAGTCCTATGCATTGTCTGCAATGTACAATAGGTGCTACCTCATGATAGATCATGACAGAACTTCCTAGACTAGTTAATGGATAAAAATCTGAACTAGAGGAATATTATACAATGATTTCTTTCTTCTTCTTCCAATAACTTACAAGCTTCTGTCTTCCCATTCTTCATTTTGAGAAGAAGAAGAAGAAGAAGAAGGGTATAGATAGATGGCCTCATTCTTGTGAGATGCTGTCTAGATAGATGGCCTCATTCTTGTGAGATGCCGTGATGAAAGACAATGATAATGTAATGGAGATTTGATAACCCCATGCAGTCCTATGCATTGTCTGCAATGTACAATAGGTGCTACCTCATGATAGATCATGACAGAACTTCCTAGACTAGTTAATGGATAAAAATCTGAACTAGAGGAATATTATACAATGATTTCTTTCTTCTTCTTCCAATAACTTACAAGCTTCTGTCTTCCCATTCTTCATTTTGAGCTCTACATTTGACATGATTTTAGATGTTGGCCTTCGAAGTTCAATCTGTTGATCATGCTCCGATCAGTTGATTTGAAGGCACTATTTCATGCTTATAGTGCTGAGATTGGTCTTGGACTAAAGAGTTTGTTTTGGCACTATTGTTTTTGGTGATTTTATGGTTATTTCAAGAATCAATCTTATTGGTAATTGCGATAAGTAAACCTATGTCCAGTTTTTCAAACCAAATAACTAGGAATCCTTTACCAATTTCCAAGGACTGAAGTTGATCTGAAGCTTGGATGTTACATTTTCTCTTTAGCAAGACATGCTTCCCATACCGTACTCTAGCTGATGCAACATATTTAGTATGTCGGACGCCTGTCACAGGATATGGATATTGCATTTTGCACAACCAATGAAAAATGGGAGCTGTGTCCCAAGAAAGCCAGAGGTCATGCTTTTCCACTTGGGAGCTAGTTTGTGCCAACAACATGATTGTTTTGCCTTGTTGCATTGGATAAACGAAACAGGGTGCATCAATTGGTTTCTTTTATCATCTGCCTTTTCCACTTTGTTCTATTTGCTTGATTCAATGCCATTGTGCTTCTGATTTCATTGGATCTCAAAAAGTGCATTGCATTCTAATGAGGGTCATCTTGACGTATCAAACACTTATTATGACCTTGTGTAGTGCGCCGCTTTCCAAATGTCTTCTACTTTGGAGGAAGGAGAGCTACTAAATTTTCCTACAGTGGAACATTCTATTAGCAAGAAAAACACAATGAAGTCAACTGCTCCTTTGCAACACCATGTTGCACAAAATTCCAATATAATACCTTTTAATCATGCTAGATATCTAAATTGTTAATCTTGCATAGACTCATTCATTTGTGGACATAATATACAAATTCTAGATCCCCTCTACAGGACATTAGGAGCTTGATGTGCCATGTGTTTTCGACAGTGTGAGCATTACAAATTTAATAACATGAGGATATAATGTTTATTTTGAAAACATTAGAGTGCATTAATTAAGGAGGAACCAAAAGGAATGAACAAACATTACAATAGGAAATAAAATAAAAGAATAGGAACGAACAGAAATAGCCAAATGATTCATTTCTCTTTGCAAATCTTCTCCTTTCTTCAGTTTGTATAACTAAGAATTCTATTAATATGTATTCATCAAAGTTTTTTTGATTATTTTAAAATTTCTACGATAACAAATTTTTGCATGATTTCAGGGAAAACATGTTAGATGCCACTGCTGTCTTTACTCTACTTTTTGGAAGTGAACTATTTGAGGATTACATAGGACACCTTGCTGTGGCATCAATGGCTTCCACTGAATTAACTAGTGAAAATGACAATCCTTTGAAACTTCAAGATAGACTGAAGGTAAGTACAGAAATGAGGCTTCAATTAAATTTTTTTGAACTGTCTGCATGGCAATATTTTGGAAATCAAATCCTTCATTTTGGAATTATTGCATGCCATTTGTTTATATATGTATCACAGACCGCATATTCATGTTTGTTGGTTTTAACACATTAGAATTTTTGGTCCATATAATGTCATATTTTATGTACAGTTACTGAACTAGCATTCTTATTGGTACATCTCAGACGTGCTATATTATCAGAAAGATACTTTTTGACAATGGAAACTGATTTCTTACCTGGTTGTTGGTTCATGTTCATCATAAATAATGGGTTTGGAATCTAATTTGAGTTTATCATTGGGTTGAATGATTGTAGAGCCTTCATAAATCCAAATTTAATCAGAAATCAAAGTCTTGCATGCTGGAAAATGATCAACTCAATAGCCTTTTGTTCCTATGCTTGTTTTAATCTTCCTTGTGATGTGTGATGGAATGTTTTCTCCCTCAAATGATTTTCACATAAGATAGCATACTCTGCTTGTTCAGGTTTGGTCATGCTTCATTCTAAAATTCAATGGCTGATCGATTGTGACAAAGCACAATTTTCTTCAACATGCACACACCCCACTTCTCCTAATGATATCAGCTGTATGTTATGTTTCTAGGTTTTCAGTATTCTCCCAATGCGAATGATATCAGCTGTTACTTCTAGCTCTTCGGTGTACTTCATATGTTTCTAGCTTCTCGGACTTCTCAAAATGTGGTTTGCTTAGTTGCTATGTACTTCAATATATCTCCCTTTAACCTTACACGTCTTCTACCCCTTGAGTCCTTGGAGAACTATACTTTATCATTCAGCTCAACTTTCCAGCAACTATTACTTGTCTCTGTATTCCATCTAGATTAGGTGATGATAATGATGGATATAAACAAACAAATACTGAGCAATTTAATGGCTCATTACTCCTATGATAGGCACAGAATTGTTCAGTCTGCAATGTGATTCACTCGGTCGCATATGTCAATCAAGTTTCAGTATGCTGAGCCATCACCTTATGTTAATATTAATGAAATCATGGTTATACATATGGCCTCTGTTTAATATCCATTTACCCTTGTTTATCTACCTGCACGCCCTAACCACCCACCCACCCACCCGCGCACACACCCCAACACACACCAAGCCCTACCTCTGTTAATTTACAATTGTGGGGTAGGAAAACAGGGTAAAGGGAGCTATAGTAATACAAAAAATGCTAGCTTTGTCACTAGGGGATCCATCAGGTAGGAAACTCTACCTCATCTTTACTAAAAAACATAACGATTGTATAAAGAAATGTTACAGAAAAAAGTAACCAAGATGAAGGCAACCTGTAAACATTTTCTTTCCTTTTTATAAATTTATCAGCAGGGCAAACCATGCCCAAAACAGCCAAGCATGCTTACTCAACTAAGCTGTATTACTCAACATTATGCCAATATTTGCATTTTTGACAACCATCACATCAACATTCCTTGGGTTGTTATTGGGACTTAATTTGGAAATGATGGAATTAGATCAAGTTCATTTTATAGACTTGAATGAGTTTAATTATATGATTTTATATATGAAGCCATGATTTTGAGGCATTTAAGATGAACCATTGTTATGTTTGGTAGAGTTTTATCTTCGCAAATTGTTTGAGAATAGGATCTGATGCTGGATACATTCTTATAGGTTCTAAATTGGTATCAGGGCTTAATTCTTTGCTTTTTTTAAAAATCCATTTTTAAAAAAAATGATTATAGGTATGTGCATTATTAATCTGATAAGTGGTTATGGGGAATTCGGGGCTTAATTCTTTGCTTTTTGAAAACCCATTTTAAAAAATGATTATAGGTATGTGCATTATTAATTTGATAAGTGGTTATGGGGAATATACAATCATCAATATAAATAAAGATTTGAAATATGAATTGATGGATGCGACTTGTTTTCTTAGTTTAAAAAATTCATGTTGGGTATGCAAATCAAGAAGCCACACTGTTGATCATGATCTTCACATCTTAAACACACATAACCAAAATTTAGTAGCTATTGATACTTCTAAACTACAAATCATGCAATTACTGTGATGCATAGGTAAAGAAACTCTCCCCATCTTTTTTTCTTTTTTTGATTTTTAGTTGATGTGTATCATGATCAATGGTGTGAATTCTGAATTTTGAATCTTCTGTAGTGTTCTGCGCATTGATAAGACTCAAGCTTGTAACAAACCTCGAGTTTCAATTTGTTGCCAGCACCACGAGTTTTACAATAGATATAAGAGTTTAGTTGTTCATGAGATTCATAATGTTATAAATTAAACTTTGGTCTATTTCATTCAAAATCCCTGATGAATATATATGTATGTATGTATGAATGACTCCTTAGAGAAGCTACCATTGGCTTAGCTGACATTTCACTTCCCATTTTTCTTCCTGAAACATGTTTTCTAAAGTACCAGTTTTTGTAGCAAACATGTTTTCTAAAGTACCAGTTTTTATGCTACATTTTAAGTGATCGACAGCACATGCACTTTGTGTTCATTTTTATGTCATGCTGTTATCTAGTAGAAGAAATTGGTTTGACCTTAAAATCTCCCCAACAAAGCATCTCTTTTAATTTTTTATTATTTAAATCTAAAGGTATTATAGTTGGCATTTGAATTTATTTTAATTCTCTGTTTATTTTCATTAAGGCTATACAGAGAGAAAGGGAAGAAAAACTTGCCAAGTTTTTGAGAGATTTCCTTAACCTGTATGTTCATGGTGACAAAGAGGGATTCTTTCATCGTGCAGAAGCTGAAGCAAAGAGACTTTCTAACACAGGTTGTAGTCCGAACATTTATAACGTGCATAAAATGGTAAATATTTTGAGTCTGATTGGATTTATGTTCTTGCTATATATATGCACACACAAATTTGGAACTCTTTGCAAAATCAAGACCACAGTTCCAGCCTTTCTTTTCATAACCAATGATTGACCTTTCATCAAGTCCTCACCATTTTCATCTGGGCTGGGTGCTGTCATTAAGTGGTTTTGCTTGAGAAGAAAATTAAGGTCATCATATCTAATTTTATATGGTGGTCTTGGTTTCAACTCTGCTTATTTTGGTAGAATTTTAGAGGGCTGGACGTTTTTTCCTCAATATTATTTTGCTGTCACAATACGAACCCTTTCCTAAGTACTATTTTGTTTCTTCATATTTAAATAATACACATGACAAGTGATATGTATATAAAGCCCAAAATGATAAAGTTTCAATTTTTCTTCGGTGTTGCAAACACAGCTTTTGGAGTAGATGTTCTACACACCATTGGCTATGTCTATGCAAGACAGGCTGCAAAAGAGCTGGGCAAGAAGGTCATGTATCTAGGGGTGCCGTATTTGACTGAATGGGTGCGAAACAAAGGCCATTTTTGGAAGTCACAAATTACAGCAGCAAAAGGTTTAATGTTGAAGTGCTTTCTCTTGCAGGTCTGTAATAACTTTGGAACTTTGTTCTAATTATTGACCAGTTTGCTGGAAAAACATTTGGCCCAGGTGCTTTGCAATTGTTGCAGCTGCAAGAAGACATCTGCCGCCAAATCAACAAAGATGGCAGTGGTACCGAGAAAGATATTGAGTTACATATCCGGATGAACAAGGACTTGATGATGAACTCACTATGGAAACTGAACGTCGTAGATATTGAAGTGACCCTTTTGCATGTATGCCAAATGGTATGTTGAAAGGATTTGTTGGCATGTTCATAGGCCTTGTAAATTAATTATGAAATAGAACTATACGGCTAGCATATGAATTAAAAATTCCTACTTTTATGCCATATTAGTATGTAGGCGGAAATTCGTCAACTTAACAGCTTTGCATGAAATCTAGTGATTGGCAGCAGGAAACACACTATCTCAAAAAATTCTTAGTACAGCATGCACTTAGATGCCATCTCATATCAAATGACTGTAGGACTTAGGGCTGGAAATGCGCCGGGCTGGGCCGGGCTACACCTCTGCCCGAGCCTGGCCCGAATCCAATCAGGCCGGCCCTAACTATTGATTTGGGCCAAATATTGGGCTGGCCTGAATATATAAAAATAAAATTTTTTATTTCTGAGAATGACCAGCAAGTATTATTTTTTAAGGAAAGCAACACGTGTTATAAGTCAAAAAATTGATCCACCGAACCACCAATTATAGTGACACTTGCACTCTATTTAGCTGTCACAGACTCACAGCTGAGAACAAACTCATAATTATTAAGCGCTACAGTACCTCTAAGACTATCAATTTCTTGCACTCATAATTATTTGTCACAGTTGACATTTGCTCTCTATCACACCTGCCTCCCTAACTTCAAAAGCCATTCATTTGGTCTCCATTTTATCCTCTAAATCATGCATCTTTGCTCCAGTTTAGCTTCAAGTTCACTTCTCTTCCTTTCCAGAGTAGACTGTGTTCAGAATATATTAGAATCAATATACATAGTGGATAGAACTAAGAGATATATTCATTATAAAAATTACACATGAACCCGCCAAAGTCTGGAACTTGCCAAAGGCCCAAAAGGCTTCCAATTCTCTCAAAAGATATTGTTGCTTGTTGCATAAATTTAAAAATGGATGCTATGCATGGTGGTCTGAACAGGGTTGTGAGTGAAAAATCAAGGACATGCCTAAAACATAATGCTGCGGGTATATTTGTTATGTATTGTAGCATAACAAAAAAAACCAATAGATAATCAAAGTATCATTCAAGTTCATCAAGCTACCAATAGATAAGCATATTGTTAAATTGAAAAACTAATTTAAGTTTGCGAACCGGGCTTGAGCCGAATATTTGGGCTTTTGATCTGAATTTCGGGCTCAGGCCTAGGTTGGGCCTGGGCCGGGCTAAAGATAAGCCCGAACCCGGCCCGAAGAAAAAACGGGCTCTATATTTAGGCCCAAACCCGGTCTGAATTGTTTCAGACCGAGCCCAAAGTCCAACCCGAAGTCGGCCTGGCCTAAGCCCAGTTCCAGCCCTAATAGGACTAGACATATGAAATCTGTTGCTCTTATTCCATTCACAAAGCTCTTCTGCTGAAAATTGTTGGTCACGCCCAATCATCTCTTTTGTTTCTAGACCAAAAAATATTTTTGAAAATATTTGTTGTACTTTTTTTTTGTAACGTGAACAGATGTTGTGAGGAAAGATATGAAGAATCTTGGAGTCACATCAGAGGTGGCTCTAAAAAGGAATACTTGGAGAATGAGGATCCATGAAGCTAAACCCAAATAGTTGGGAAAAACTGGATGGCTATGGTTATAGTTATTTGTTTGTACTGTCTTTCATCCTGAATTTTTTAATATTTATGGATGCCATGATATCAATTTAATATTTTTGAAAAAGAAATGAATTATAAACGTGGAAATGTTGATGATTTCCTTGCAATGGTCCGAATTGAATTTCCACTTGAATTTATCTAAAAGTCATTACGTGGTTGCTCCTTTTAATTCTTTCCTATCATACACATCTGTTTACACCTTGATTAAGAGCAATGTAGCTCAATCTCTAACTTGCATTTTCACTTCTTTATTGCCTTATATGACTGGCAAAATTATTTCTCAGCATTTGTGAAATTGGTTCACAGGTATTGCAAGAAAGCAATGTCAAGAAGGAGGAACTTAAGGCCCGGGCACTAGCTTTGAAAATTCTTGGAAAAGTTTTTCAGGTATAATGATAATATCTGTAATTTTGCTGTTGCCATTTGATATATCTATAGGTTTTAACCTTGGTAAACTTTGCTAATTTTCTTGTATAAGATTCTTTTATTTTCCCTGCTTCAAGTTGCTGATGCATGGGCATGGGGTCGAGTGTCAGATCTTGTTATGTATAAAAAAGTCTAAATTGCGAAGCTCAAGAAATCAAATTTATACATTTATCTGTAAAAAAATATGGAAGATAATGAAATATTAAACACTACTGCAAAATGTTAAATATTAAATATAAAAAGAATAATCATTTTCACAGCTTCTTTCCATGCTTTTTAGCATGTTTTAGGTGCTCAGACTTGTTTATGCTGTACTTCTCTTCTAGTTTAAATATATATAATTTTTTTTTGTCTTGAATTTCCAATTATGGCATGTTGACATGTTACAACATGTGGCTATGTATTGACTCTTTTTTTAGGTGGTTACAAGAATGCATAAAGCATTAAAAGAACATTTTGATGCTTTCATTAATAATTTCCCTTTATTAAGAGAATAATACCATACATGTCAATAATCGTCATTCAATTGAAGTGGACATTGAAGAAATCATACTAACAGTGAAAGCAGACAAACATTATTCCAACAACATCTATCGTGTTTCACAATAGTTTAAGTGGGCAGCAATTATCCGTCAGTAGAGTACATGTGCCATGTTGGCATGCCTCTTGCACGATGAACTAGAAAGAAAATTCAAGAGCTCTTTTTAAATTAAAGTATTAAAAGAATATTTAAATAGGTGTCATGTTGATTGGTGTTGTATGCTAGTACTAGCTCAGCATGGTGTGTGCCGACTGACCTAGGACAATGTTTCCAATGGTTGAAACCATGGTTTCACCATCCAGTATTATTGTGATAATGTCCATTACCCTTGAAAATCTTGAAACCTTTAATGAATGTTACTCCATGATGCAGGACGGTCTAAAATCCTATATGCTATACACAAATGCAACACATAAGGTGTTAAACCTATCCTATGGGTTGCTATCCCTTAGATGTGATGGGCAAACAGTTTGCAAAATAAAATTAAACGAGTAATTTTTTTTTAAATTAATTTTAGTAAGGAAGAATGTTCAGCTAAAGAAAATAATAAAGTGAAAAATTAGATCAGATAAGAAATTATGCCATACGATGTTTAACAAGCATGCAGTTAGGTTATTATGATTAATCCGAAACAATGCACGATCTGTCCGCAATTATCTTCTAGCTTGGCTTGTAGATGTCTACGTAGTTAATTTCTATCCAACAGTCATAACCAAGTACTATGCGGGAAGGGAAAAAACTGAATAAAATTTCTAGAGTTTTAGAAAAGAAGTAATACTATGAGTTTTTCGAAGAAAGAAAATAGAAATTAAACTATCCTACGAACCCAGCCGTTATTACCAATAGATGATATTTGTAGATTTGGATAGAAAATTAGCACTATAACTTTTTTTTTTTTTTTGAATAAGACTCAAATTTTATTTAATAATCATTCTGTCCTTTAACCAAAGCCTTGTGGGCTATTTATATAATAAATACATCCAAGAATAAAAGAAAAATATTCCAAACCGAGAGACTTATTAAAAAAGGGAAGATGATAGAAAAAGATCCTCCTAAATAGGAAGAAAGATGATAAAATCTTCCAAAGCAAAAAAAATAAAGATAATAGAATAAAATCATCCTTCTAAATAGGAAGAAAGATGATAAAATCTTCCTAAGCAAAAGAAGAAAAATGATAGAATAAAATCATCCTCCTAAACTGGAAGAAGGATGATAAAATCTTTCTAAATAGAAAAGGAAGATGAGAGTAAAATCTTCCTAAAAGAGGAAGATTCATAATAGATCTAAAAAATCTTCAGATCCACATTGTGGTTTCGGGTGCCGATGTGTGTCGCCTTCATTGATAGATTCGGAACTTGAACGTGGGTGCAAGTCAGGCTCGGTCTGCATCACTCCACTACCTTGATTCATGTGAATGTTAGTGTTGCAAACTGCCTTTCCCATCTCTCGGTGCTACGCAAAGAATTGTGTTTATCTCTATCCTTTATGGCAAAAGACAAAATCTTAATAGCATATATGAAAATAGAGCACTAGGACAGAAGCTCAGCTGCATGTTGAGGTGAGGGCATGAGGGCAGGATCAAACCTAGCTCTCTTGCATCAACATAGAAGACTTTACCAACTTTTCAGTCAGCCTCAATTGCTTAATTAGAGTTTTGAATTTTATCTTTACAAGTACTGCTAAAATTGTGTTAGTTATCGGATCCATCTTGGAATACTAGCAACTAATGTACATAAAGGCAATAGTTTGAATTTTAGCTACTAGTTTAGATGTGAATTTTGACAACTAATGTATGTATAAGTGCCTTTGTCTTGAATTTTAGTGGCTATACCATTTACGTGATCATATAATATGTTTCTAGAACTAGCTATTACTTTATTAGTTATTTTTGATATTGTTAAGATATTCATTTAGTATGTGGTCTTATGAATCGTGCTGTTCAGCTCTGTGGTTTGGTTTCTTAAAAAAATAAACTTGCATATTTTCTCTGTAAATTTTTTTTAACCAATTCTTTGTCCAAGAAATTTTATTATGGATTTTCCTATAGTAAAGGCAAATGAATATTCGAGATCCATGTTTTTTGTACTTGCCAATAACTATATACCTTCATTTTACATGTTCCAATTAGATGACTCATTATGTACTTTATTATTCTTCGGACGGTTAACTCATGTTCCTTGCACACATACATAATAACAACACATCATACATCCATAAACACATGAACTAAGACATATATATACTCATGTGGTTTGTTCTCTCATTTGAGAATTTTTCTAGATTAGGCCATTGCTATTTGCATGTTGATGTGATTTGGGCCTCTGTTTGGGGATTTGAGCCCTCACAAAGAGCTTCATACTGTGTATAACTTAACCAAAAATATGTATGTCTCCCTTTATTGAGTGGCTTTCCTATATGGATTAGTCAGTCATTTAAATAGCTAGAGGGTGTTGTGCTAGCTCATATACTGATTTATAAAAGTATATATCTTTATGAAGAAATGTGCACCTTTTTTGGTCTCTCTCTCTCTCTCTCTCTCTTTTTATAAATATATTCTCTTATCTGTCTCATATCTTGCTCTTCCTCACATTTAGAGGCATATATTCTACTATTTTTCCTCTTGTTCATAATCCTTTAAGAATGTATCTAGGCCTTTGCAATGTTATGAATGTGTTTATGCTTGATTTTAGCCCAATGGGCTTCCATGATTTATATACGATTGTTAGTTAAACAAAATTGAGTATCAAGGCATTCTTAAGGTCATTCTTGTACTTTATCCTACATTTTTGCTTTTCTTTTATTTTTTGGAGAACAGCTTGATCTTGAATCTTTCAACTTTTTCTTTTTAATTCTTAGGCATAGATGGTAGGCGAAAAAGTATCAAAGACTTGCATCATACAAAATGCAGAAGTAGCTTTGAATAAAAGGGCTTTGATGCTAATCCAAAATATATTTCAACACGATGTTAATATGCCTATTGTGATAGGTAGGAATAGCCCTTTAGGCACCATTGAAGCTTGGATGTTTTTCAAGAAGAATTTCATATAAGATTCTTAGCAAGGGCAGAGCCAGCAAATTGCGAGTATACCCTTGCTACAACATATATGAGTTTTGTGTTGCACCTTGCCTCCACTCCTCGTTCCACGTTGTCACATGCCTTTGTCTCTATACTCCATTTTGCTATATCAAACCCCACCTAGACCCTTGATAAATATATTTCCTTTAGAAAACCCTTTGCAAATGTAACAAATAAAAATGTCAAAAATAGGGTGTCACAATATATAAGGCTTTTGCCACTATGAGGTTTGGGGAGGGTTAGATGTATGCAATATTATCCCTGTGTACAAAGAGGTTGTTTTCATATTTCCAACTCATTACACCAAATCGTTGGAGCAACCTCACCATTGTGCCAAGGCCCCTCCTTAAAGAAAAGGTTTTATAATGATTTGAAATCTTGCCTCTTTATTTTTGGATTATATTTTATGTGATTCATGATGCTGCCTTCCCTCTCCAACTCTTCTAATGCTCGATGCACATTGAATAGTCAATCTCTCTCTCAAAATTCGTCTAAAAGAATCTCTCTTGCTAACCAATAAAAAAATACTTTACCTCCCTACTGTCTTTGCATTGAAAGTTGTAAGCTTAACTCTCTAGTCCCATGAGTCACTTGGTCCTTTACTATTGCAACAATGCTGTCAAACCTTTAATAGGTTTTGTGCCTCTATCCTTTCCCCATGCGACTAGCCATCCTAGTAAGTCTTTCTCCCCTTTAATTATTATTTTTTCTTGAAAGAAAATGGATGGATGAGAGATTTTTTTATTGAATTTGTTCTAAGGAAGCACGATATATTTTTAGGTTGGTGCTTTCCTCCTTTTTAAAGAAAAACGAACATTCCAAAAAAAGAAATGACTGATTTAAAAATTTATTATGTTTTCTTTTTCATGGTTACAAAACCATCTGAGTGAAATTTGTACTGTTCATCTTACAATGCTACCTCAAATGCTTGCCTCTCACAATTACTTGGTTCTTTTTATGTCTATATGAAGTGCTATAAGTTTAAGAGACCAATAATTTATTAGTTTAGGTACCAACAAAGAAATATATAAATTTAATTTTGAAAAATTATATATGGTGGAAATGTTATTATATTATGTAAGACAATTACACAACTATTTTGAATCATGAGGCCCATCAGTGATAAATATAAATGCAACGAACTTGTAATGAAGAAATCATGCATCAATGTAAATATTATTTAACATATTTAATTAGATTTTTAAACTTTTATATCTTATATAAGTATATAATAAAACAAAATTATAATTAGCATTCAATCAATCATTAAAGTAATAATTGTTCCCCCTTGGTAACGAAGGTCTACCCTGTTCTCAGCCTCTCAGGCACTTGAAAATTGGATAATGTACCTAAAGCTTCATGAGTGAATCCTTGCATGCACATTGGAGATTCAAACCATACATATCTTGAACCAAGACATTTCATCTAGTTTTAAATGTAAATGTATGGTCACCCATGAGTATATTTGATAAATTTACTAAAATTAAGCAAAATATATAATGTTGATCCATTCCTTATCAGCTTAAGCTTTTGGGGTTACTTTGTTTGTTAACATGAAAGGTGGGCCTTGGTGCAATGGTAACATTGCTTCATGGTGACCTGGATGTCATGGGTTTGAAAAACAAAAACAACCCCTCTGCACAAGTGGTTAAGTCTGCATACATTTGACTTTCCCTAGATCTTGCAGTGGTGGAAACCTTCATGCACTGGGATGCCCTTTTTTGTTTATTAATGTGGTGGCAAAGCACAAATTGCTTGAAATCATTAGTTCAATTCCCTTCTGTGCAATTATTTATTTAATTACCGTGGCTGTTATCATGTTTCATTCCAATCATTATGGTTGTTACTTTGATTCATTTCATTGTGATCTTTCGCTTGGTAGCTGGAATCTTCTACCTAAAGTAACCTACTTGCCTCTTTAGTCTCTCCAAAATCTTAAACATGAACCCGCTTCCTGAGTGCTTCTATACCTAAAGTGTTTATAGAATGACTCCTTTCTCGCACCAGTACCCATTGCCATCGCATGCTGCTTGGATCATGCATGTTTGGTGATTAGTAAAACTCATCTAGGCTAAAGAGCACTCTGTAAAGAGATTGTTCTTACCCTTCAGTGTCATTGGATGTTCCTTTGATTTCTTGGAACACCTGAATACTTGTGTACAGCTGTTATGTTGAGCAAATTGTTAGGTCGTTTTAATTTTCAATTTTTGCGTAACACTTAATTTAATGTGCTGATGATGGTGCTATCTTTAGAATGGAACTTACAATTTTAATGTTTAGATTCTATATTCATGTTTGCAGGGAGAAAGGCATGCATTGCCTTCTGGTACATCAAAACAGAAAAACATTCCAGATGACAGCGATGGCAGTTCCGATGCTAGTTCTGTTGAGGATCTACCACGGACACTTTCATATCGAACTCCTTTACTTACTCAGGCAAGTCTGAAGGCCTTAATTCCCCCCTTCCCCGCCTTAAACATCTTATGCATCTTCATGCTCTGTAGGCATGTCATGTTCATGTAGGGCATAGTTCTGTTATCAGTAACTTCTTTCTACTGAATAGGTAATGTTCAGTTATTGTAGGAGTTGTCACTGTGGTAAATGTTATGGGTTTATATGAGTTATTTGTTCTATGTCATATAAATTGTTAATAATATGTACAGTACACTTCTATATTAGTTCAACTTCTCAACCTGAAGAAAAACATTAAACATCAACTATTTTCTCCCCAAAAATCAATAGAAATTGTACGGCATGCTATGGTAAAATATTAGTTGACATTTAAAATACTAGAACATAAATTAATTTGTATTATCATGTAAGTAGGCTCTTCAATAAATGGGGCATTGCCCCATGGGCTACATGCTCTGCTTTACAAGTGGACATCTCATGTTAAGTTTTTTGGATGGTGCATCCCCGAGTATTTGGACCTAGTAATTATTACACTGCATAAGTCTCCCTCCCATTTTTGGGAAAAAAATGAGGCACGTTTAAATCAATCTTCCACTTTGGTAGGTATTGACCAGGTGGTCTAGAAATATGGTGATTGTTGAAACATTTAAATATTCATGTGGCCTAATACCATCTAAAAAGGATCTTTACCTTCCAAGATTAGGTACTATGAACTTGAGAAATACTGTTGTTCCATTCAAAGGGTTTGACTGAAAGCTACAGTGATGTCAATGGGCTACGCTTGGCAAATCATGTTCAAAATCATGAATAGGCTTGACTTGATGACTTGGCCTGAAATAATATAAAATTAGGCCTGCTGATCAGCCTGTTGCCTTCAAGTCATTCATTTGTATCTGACTAAATTTCCTCCGCAAAATCCTTCTTTTCTCCTTGATAAACTGGTTAACTGCTGGTGATGTTTTCTATCTGGTATCTGGATTAGTGATTTCTATATTTTCCCTGTTAACTACCATATGGACATGCTATCAATAAATCTCCTTAAAGGTGAACCCTTTGCATGATAAATTTGAGATTTGAAAAAATGAACTTGTTTCAATTTGTTAATTGTTGCTCACTTGCTGCAAACTACATTTGTTCTAGTCCATGTTATCCCGAAGAACAATTATGAAGAAAACTTAATATATGCACTTTTGACAAGGCAAAATTGCTCACCTGCTCACTCATGTGGGTTCCAACAGGTGGCATCTGCATGCCAGTGATAAAGTTTGAATTTAGATGCTACCATACGGGTAGCTGGGTGGGTGTGGGTGAAACAAAAAATATCTTGAGATTACCTTTATCAGCCTTGTGTTTATATATATATATATATATACATATAAATATATATATATATATATATATATATATATATATATATATATATATATATATATATATATATATATATATATATATATATGCATGCATGCATGCATGCATCCATACATACATACATATATATATATATATATATATATATATATATATATATATATATAATATATATAATACATAGATATACATACATACATACATAGATATACATACATACATATATATGTATATATATATATATACATATGTACATATATATATATGTATATATATATATATATGTAGAGAGAGAGAGGTGGATTAGGCTCCGATCGATCGGATCGCAGTCCATATCCGGTCGGATCCTCAACCGTTGGATTAGCGCGCATCTAGGCACATGCGCCTGAAAAAAAATAGGCACGCACTGCGTCTGAAAAATTTTAATTTTTTTTAGGTGCCTTTAGAGCGCCTAAAAAAAATAAAAAAATAAAAAAGCTACAAAAAAAAAAGGTGTCTACATGCGCCTGTAGGTGTACGCGCCTTTTTTCCCCTTCCTAAGACTTTTTTTGAATTAAAAAATATAGAAAATAGAAAAGAAAATAAACAAAAAAATAAAAACTACATTTTAAATGTAGGTGCCTTCAGGGCTTTTTTTTTTTTAATTTTTTCTTTTTTTTTGGTTTTTTTCTGAATTTTTTTAGGTCTTCTTTCAGATTTTTTTGATTTTTTTTTTCAGACAGCAGGTATGTTTTTTGTTTTTTTTTGAATAATTTTTCAGGCGCACGCGCGCCTGTTTTTATTTTTTTTAGCTGGCATGTTTTTTCAGGCGTACGTTTCAAGATGCGTGCGGATCGAATGGTTGGAGATCCGATCGGATGTAGGCTGAGCTCCGATCGACTAGAGCCCGGTCTACCTCTCTCTCTATATATATTATAATAAAAAAATATATATATATTTTTCACTTTGTTTCGAATATAGCTCTTGCTGAAAACAAAATAATCTTTTGCATTAAAAATATGTGCTTTTGCATTTACATTGCATAGACAAGTGAATGCACACCTATACATACATCTGAGCACGCTGCAAGGTTGTATATGCTCCGTGTATTTGCCTGTCACTATGATGCTATACGATGTTTAATTTGATGTTCTTCCATAGCTTATGCTCATCTTTATTGAATATGTGAAATTAAACTTCTTAAGGCATGATTGTCATACTAATTTCCTTTGCATTGATTCATGACACAAAAAAAAAAAAAAAAAAAAAAAAAAAAAAAAAAAAAAAAAAAAAGAAAAGAAAAGAAAAGAAAAGAAAAGAAAAAGAAGAAGAAGCTTACCTTTTGATGAGTTCAGTCTCCAAGGATAGCGTTTTCAGACTCTGGGTGGATCAAATAGCAGGTCTGGATACTTATGCATGTATTTAGTGGGAGGAATTCATATGCCTTCCCATCTTCCCCCTCTTAATGTACTATTATAGTTGCATATTGTGGATTTCTAGCTGTAGCCTCAGTTGATTGATTAAATCTTTATATTGGTTATTTATTTATTTATTATTATTTTTTATTTTTGTTAGAGCCTAAAAAGAATGTAGTGCTTAGACTGCCTCCTATATGATTGGTGTCATGCCCGAGTCCCTAACCCGTATCTTAGTTCAACTGATCATGTATATGACTAATTTTTATAATTATGCAATTGCTCCATATTATAATGTTGCAGATACAGTTAATTTCCTGCATTAGTTTCCAATATCGTAGTTACATGGTTATGCGGACTTTTTATTTGAAAAATCCACCTAGACTAGAATTTTAGTAATCTAGCAAATATGATGAATGCAGATGCCTCCACGGACTCAAGTTTTATTTTGCTAATGCTCCAGGGTATTGGCAGGCTCTTTAGATGCCTCTGTAATCCAGCATATGACGTGGATGATGATTTTGAGCTCCAAAGCAAGTGATGAGTAAGAAATAAATCAACTACCATTTAGTATGTACATGCTTGGATTTTGGTGTAGTAAATATCTTTGAACTCCATCATGCCACGGTCTATCTCAGTTAATTGCTTATGGATTTCCTTTTATGATTGAAGCCTTTTATTTACCTGCAAACATTTGTATCAGACTTCAAGAGGCCAACCTATCTGTAATATGTATGCCAACGAAAACAATCACAATTTGATACCAAACGTGATGCTGTGAAGCCAGACAAGACTCCGGCAGGATTAACTCCGAAAAGTACGAACACTTGTCGAAGAGCCTTGATATTTTGCTTTCCTACCGGAGTAAATCAGAATTATCAGCGTGCTATGGCCCCGTGGTTGCAGCGTTCTCATTCGAGCGGGGTTTCTTTTTTTTATTTTACTTATTTTATTTTATTATTTTTTTGAGAGGTTTCAGATTCCGGGAGAGGTAATTCTGGGAAGTCGGTAACTCCTATTCCTTTTTCTTAGGTAAAAAAAAGTGAAAACAAATTATTAAAAAAAAGAAAGAAAAAGGGGGAGTGCCTTAGTGTGATTGGGCATCTTTCGTCAAATTTCGTGCAGTCTCTTTGGCACCTGGTCGAATGGGTGGTGGGGTGTGTTGTGTGGTGCTGTATTGGGTTGCGATGGTGGATTAGGGTAAGGCAGTATGTGACAGCGGCGGTCCTCATCGGAATCAGACGGTGCGGAGAGCTCTTGGGCTCATATAGCTTAGGTGTTGTTGCAGCAGTCTTGATGGACGATGCGTAAAATCATGTTAAGGAGGTGGACGATGCGTAAAATCATGTTAAGGAGGTGCAGTTTTAACGATTCTTCACCAAGGTGCTCAAGTTCTTGAAGAAGATAATGAAGGAATTCTGGAATTTGTGCTCCGATGGAATTGGTTGTGAAGGAATTCAAAGATAGAGGGAAGTTTCAATACAATCAGTTTTGGTCGAGGATCATCATCTTGTTCGGTTCCAGTAGAAAGAAGGTTGCAGTAGGATTATCAATAGGGATTCATGGTTTGTTGTTGGCCAACTTCTTGCGGTGGAGTCGTAGGTTCCTAATTTTATCTTTAGAATCAATATGGTGCAGAGTGGAGTGGTTTGGGTTTGGCTCCTCGGGCTATTCATGGAGTATGGTAGATGGAGGTGCTAATGGAGATTGCCTCGGAGGTCAGAAACCCGGTTGCCTTGGATGACTTCTCTGATCAGCAATGAAAATTTAGATTTCCAAGAATCTAGGTGGAGACCGATTAGTCAAAGCTTTAGAAGGTGGGGTTGTTCTGGTAGCTATTCATCTATGAAAACATGTTAGCCATTTGCTATAAATGCGGTTGGCTAGGTTATGGTAGCAGCGATTGCAAACACACCCTAGAGGATAAAGAGGATATAGGTCATGGCTTACCACTTGAAAATTTTTTTGAGAGCCTTGTGGTGGTGGAGGACATGGCAGTTGAGTGGCGAAAATAGTCCAGCCATGCCTCGAACCATGGGTGGCTACTTCACATATTTAGCAACCTCACCACTTTAGGGTTCTGATGAAACCAAGAAAGGTAACTGATTCCAACACGGAGTCCTTGGGTTTGAGTTCATCTCCCTCATGCCCCTCTAGCTCCTCGGGGTCATTATTGGACTCTGATGGTTGATAAAAGTTGACTAATTTTGCTCGCCAACGCTCATTAGAGAAGGCTCGGGGTGACTCGAACATGAATTAAGGTGAAAGTGGTGAGCCAAGGATTGGGTTCCAAGTGTTGACCGAGTTAGGCCTAACCTAGGAGAACATGATGGTGGGTCACTAGTCAAGCCCTAGCCCAAGCCCAAGAGATCATTGTATGTCGGATGTGGATGGGACTTCTTTGAAGCGGGTTAGGAGCTCGGCTCAGTTGCCACATCAGGCTAGTGTCTATGCCATTAAATGTGGGCCACTCGAGTTATTTGAGGTGTGCTCACTGACTGGGCCAAAGAAGGCAGGACAGTATGGCTTCGGGAGGGGCCTTGGATGTGTGATTGAACTGATGTCGGAGGAAGTGGAGTTACCAGCGAACGGGGGAAGCACTGACTAGATCAAAACCCTCTCTATGTCGGATGGTAATGGCATCATTGGAAGTGACAGGAAGTTGTTCGGTGGCTCAAGTAGAGGCCCTCCATGGTAGAGCATGGAAGGGGGAGGCTTTTTTGATGGCCGGGTGGAGAAGATCCAGGGGCTACCGTAGGGAGTGGTGCTCAGAGAATAGGCCCCTTCACTGGAAGTTAGCCGACCGTCCTCCTCTACTACTGCCATAGAAGTTGGGAGGGATTACAGGCATAATATGGAGGTTACGAGGGTTGAGTGTGGGATGGGCCATGACTAGGCTGTGGGTTAGATCAAATGGGTTGTGCAGTCCATTGCAAGTCAAGAGTCTACTGATGTGGGAGCTTCGTTGAGTTGCGAAGGGGCGATTCCCCTCGAGGTTCCTCTTCACTTAGATAGGTTTCCAATGATGTTGTTATGGAATGTGAGGGGGGTGGGGAAATTGGCCTTCCACTCTACCTTAAGGAGAATAATACAATAGCACAATCTCGAACCGTATGTCCTTATGGAGATGAGGTTGTTTGGGCCTAGTTTGGCCCGAGTCTGGATGCAGTTTCTAGCTGCTGGAGGTTTTATGCAATGGAGTCCTAGGACTTATCTAGGGGTATCATTATAATTTGGAAAGCTAGTATAGCTTCTATAGATGTATTATACCAATGTATTCTGCAAGTTGTAATCATCATTACTGAAATGAATAGATCTACTTGGCTTTTGTTTGGTATATATGCAAATATTGAGTATGTCGAATGGCATGTTTTATAATAGAAAGTGTCGAGCCTGATCGACCAGGGAATACCATTTATGGTGGAAGGTGATTTCAATTGCATTGTCGGGCCCTATGAGAAAAGAGGGGGCAGAGCCTTTGTGGATGATGTGGAGTTCAAGGAGTTTAGGATCTTTATTCAAACCAACGTTGTGGATCTTGATTTTGTTGGCCCTAGATTCACTTGGTGTAACAACCGCTAGGGAGGGGCTAGGGTTTGAGAGAGGATTGACATGATCTTCATGATGGCTAGTTGGATTCAATGTCATCCTGTTCATCTTGTTGCCATCTTCTCAGGATTACTTTTGACCACTGCTCAATCTTGTTCGCCGCCGACACCCGTACCTTTCATTGAAGCCTATTTCGGTTTGAGAAGTTTTGGCTTTTCTACCCACAGTCTTGAGATATTGTGAGGAAGGTTTGGCACATGTCAGTCCACAATGATGCCAGGTACAAAGTTACCTAAATGCTTGAGCTGACGAAGAGGAGGCTATTCAGATGAATAGGATCAAGATGGACGATATTTTCAAGAGGCTTGAGGCTATTTGAGTTTTCCATTTTTAAGCTACAAGAGCATGAGAACCAGGAGGGTGGACTTGCAGAGAGGGAGATGACTAATCTTTAATGCTTGTTGTTCGAGAATCACTCTCTTTTGCGACAATAGGAGGTATTTTGGAGGTAGAAGTTTAGAATGCAGTGGATCAGAGAGGAAGACCGGAACACGAGGTTCTTCCATCAGGCTATCATCATCCGGAGGTATAGGAACTAGATTCAGGCCATCAGGGATGCTGGTAGGTAGTAGCTGTTTGGCGAGGAGGAACTATGTCAGGAGATGGTGCACTTCTTTAGATCTAGATAGACGATGCCACTGGAGGGGAGCCAGACCTTCCTACCCCCTCCTCTAAGGGGTCCTAGTCACAAAGCCGGAGAACAAAGAGCTTCTCGATGCTATGAAGGAGGAGGAGGTGCAGGGTGTGGTTTGGTTGATGGTGGAAAACAAAGTCCTGGGGCCTGATCGGTTTCTCCCTCTCTTTTTTAGGAGATACTGGCATATCATCTAGCTTGAGGTTGTGGTGGATGTGTAGGAGCTTTTCACCATTAGCTGGATGCCGGTGGATTAGCTAATTCATGGCATGTGTTTGAAGCCTCACCTTTGCTATTTTGATCAATAGGACACCATCAGAGTTCTTCTGTTCCATAATGGAGCTGCGGCAAGGTTGTCCTCTATCACCTTACCAGTTTATTATTAGCTGATGCTCTCTTGAGAATTCTTCATATTGCATCTTTGGGGGTCTGTTCTAGACTTGCATGCGCCAGCCCTAGGGGTCCATCCGATTTCACATCTTCTTTTTGTAGATGATTGTCTATTGATAGACTGGGCCATTACCCAAAATGCTATGGGGTTCAAGAGGATTCTGGAGGACTATTGTGGTGCATCGGAGTGGAAGGTGAATCTTCCCAAGTCAGTAGTGCATTTTAGTCTAAGGATGCCAATATAGTCCCACCATTTGATTATGGAGAGGTTAGGTGTTGTTGAACACCATGGGATCCTACAGTACCTGAGAGTGTCCATCTTTGGAGGTAGGCTGAGGAGGATTGAGTGCGAAGGGATGGAGTGGATAGTTCAAGAGTAGTTGAAGGGCTGGTAGGTTCGAACCCTTTCGAAGATGGGCAGAGTTATCCTGGTCAGGTTGGTGCTCAGTTCCATGTCTATTTATCTTTTTTTGAACTCGATTTTGTCCAAAATTGCAATGGTAAAGCTTGAGCAATAGTTTCAAAACTTCTTGCGGGGATCATAGCTTAGTAGTGGTGGGTGAAGGTTCTTGATGTAGGATTTTACAGGTAGATCTTGAAACTTTTTCAAGATCTTATAGCGGAAGACTTAAATAAATTAAATATTTATTTAAATAAATATATAAATATCTAGATCTCAAATCTATTATATGATCAAGACATGATATTAAATCAAAAATTAAAATCAAACAAGAAAGAAAATATTGATCAAATCAACTTAGATCTACACTACATCAAATGCAGGTCTGAAGTTTATAGATCATATCTATTATCTGAGCAAGTTAGACATTCTAACTTACTGATCCAGACTTGAGGATGAATTCATGAGTTGCACATGCGTCTGGTCTTTAGGAGTCGTCCATGCGAGCCTACGATCTCTGATCTTAAGTCCGATGCAGGAAATCATCACAACATGCTAGTACCGTGCTGATCCTTCTTCGACGATCGATCCGATGCTCTCTTCTTCGAAATTTTGACTCTCCAAAGTATGAGAAGAAAGATGAGAGTTTACTGATCTTAGACTCTCTCAGAAAAAACTCAAAAAAAAAGAAAATATTGAAAATAAAATAGCCTTAGAAGAAGACCCTCTTCTTCTTCTCTTTTCTTTCACCTAGACACCTAGTTTGGTGTCTATGGAACCCCCATGCTTAAGGACCCTCTTCCTCTGATTTTTGCACACCCCAAATCTTTCCTAAAGCTCTATATTTCATGAAAAAATCAAAATAAAATTCGTCCAATAAATAGAGAAAAAGAAGAGTCTAAGTTAGATCAAAATCCTAAACTAGGAATGTCCAAACATGGAAAGTTGTTGGGGCCTCTTTCATAATTATTGGCATGGACCAGTAAGGGAGGGCATACAAAAAAGAAGATTATTTTTATGGAATAAGAAAATAATTAATTAAAAGAGGGGATGGCACTCAATGAAAGGTGTTTTGGTCTACAAGAATTCTATCTCATAGAATTCTAAGCAAAACTAACTTCTCTTTTGACTTGGTCTTCCAACAAATTGCCTTATGAAAAAAGGAGGAGAGAAAGAGGACGTGAGAAGCCATGGAAGTGAAGAATTTTCACATAAGAAATAAAACAAAAAGGGCATGGGGCGTGAGGATTAAGTGGCGCAAGTGATAGGAAGTCCTCGTCACACTAGGACTCCTATTTTGACTTGGTCAAACAAGATCTTTTAACCAAATAAAATCAAGATTAAACCAACCCAATTAAATAAGATCCTAATTCATTTAAGAATTTAATTAAATCAGATTTAATTCTAATTTATTTTCTAATCAAATTAGAAAATTAGGTTAATTCGAGTCCTAGTTAGACTAGGACTAGTTCTTTCTTGCACTTAGCTTATCCAATAAATCAATTGAACTTGATCCAATTAAGTCCAAACCAAATCTAATTAAATCATATTTAATTAGACTTAATCTCAGCCTATTGGCTTAATCAAATTAAGCCAATTAGCAATTCAATTATTAATCGATCCTCTTGCAACACTTGCACTAGGTTAAACACCAATCATATTAATTGTTTAACCCTAGAACGATTTTTAATCATTGATCAACCATCCGATCAGATCATAAGCTCTAATGTGTATGACTTCATAGATCTGAATCTAAGCTGGTAGTATAGAAATAAAATTTTATACCAATCGAAGTGACCATCTAGCAATGTTATCCGACGGTCGGATAGGTCGAAGGTATAGAACACCATCCTTAGAATCCATGCGGATATAGTTTTCATATAATTCATCCCCTTGACCACAATGCTCGTAGGACATCTCAGAGTTCAACTATCAACTCTGATCAGGTTGTCCACATTGTATTTCAAAATATTAAATCCATCTAATGGATTACCTTGACCAAGATTTTGCTATATTGAAATACAGTGATACATTCTTCTCCAACTCTTGGAGTAGTTAATTTCATCTTGATCACACTCCGACTTTGTAAGTACTTGACTTGCCCAGAAGTCTTTCATTACTGAATCAAAAATTTTGTTAGTCCGGTACCAAAGCACAGTAAGTTGCTTGTAAGTCACTGAGGTGATATCAGATCTAAGGGATACTTATATCTATATCCCGTCAGAGACATTCTCGACAGTAGAATGCTCTAGAGTTGGTCACGTTTAATGATGATGTATCCATACATCTCATCTGTATGTTATACCAGTATCTTCATACTTCTTGGTTAAGAGGACAATCAATCTATATGGCATATAGCGATCTATGCTCGATAGACGTCGTTGTCCTAATTAATAGCTTATTATTTGATTGTGAACAAATTTAAGAACTAATCGATAAATTCTTTCTTTATCAAAACTAAACAGTTTTAAGGACTTCATCACGACAATGAAGTTCATTAAAAGATGTAAACTTATGATGAAAAAGATGCCAAAATATTTTTATTAATTAATAAATCAATTATAATTATAAAATAGCTCAACCATCAACAGACTGATGATTGATTTTGGGACACAATTTTCAACAACTTCCACTTATCCTAAAGCCACTCGGCATAGTATCTAATAGTCATCTTCGACTTATGGTTGTTGAACTCCTTGATTGCCAAGGCTTTAGTGAAGGAATCGACTAGGTTCTTTTTTTCGTCAATCTTCTGAAAGTCGATGTCACTATGATCTACGATCTCACGGACTAAATGAAAGCGGTACAGAATATGCTTTGTCTGCTGATGTGCCTTCGATTTCTTTGCTTGAGCTATGGTGCCAGTGCTAGCGCAGTAGAGCAGGACTGGACCATCAATAGATGATGCTACTCCAAGCTCGGTGATGAACTTTCTCAGCCACAGCTTTTTTTGCTGCATCTGATGCTGCCATGTACTCTGCTTTACAAATAGAGTCAGCCACTGTATGCTGCTTGAAATATTTTCAGCAGATAGCTCCATCATTTAGAGTAAAGATATATCCCGATACACTTTTACTGTCATCATGGTCAGATTGAAAGCTGGAGTCTGTAAACCCCGCAAGCTTCAGATCTGACTCACCATAAACCAACCATTGGTCCTTAGTATTTCTCAAATACTTAAGGATGGTTTTAACCATCTTTCAGTAATTTTCTCCAGGATCAGACTGGTATCTACTCATCACTTTTAGTGAGCATGCCACATCTGATCTCGTACATGTCATTGCATACATAATAGACCCAACTGTCGAAGCATATGGGATTCTACTCATATGCTCTCTTTCTTCAGGAGTTGTCGGACAATCCTACTTAGAGAGAGAAATTTTTTAGCTTATTGAAAGATAATCTTTTTTAGAATTCTCCATGTTGAACCTTTTCAGCACAGTTTCTTTGTACGTGGACTGGGATATACCAAGCATTCTTTTAGATCTATCCCTATAGATCTTCATCCCTAGGATGTAAGATGCTTCACCCAAGTTCTTCATGAAGAATTATGATGACAACCTAACTTTTATTTCTTATAGTGCGGGGATATTATTTTCAATTAAGAGAATGTCATCCATGTACAAAATAAGAAATACCACTACCAGACCATTTGTCCATTTGTAAATGTAGGGTTCTTCTCCATTCTTAACGAAGCCATAAGTTTTGATCACTTTATCAAAACGCATGTTCCAACTCCGAGATGCTTGCTTTAATCCATAAATGGATCTCTAAAGCTTGCACACTTTGAACTCATTTATGGATGTGAATCCTTCAGATTGTATCATATACACCTTTTCGATCAGCTCTCCATTTAGGAAAGCTATCTTCACATCTATCTGCCAGATCTAATAGTCTAGATGGACAGCAATGGCAAGCATGATCCGAATGGACTTGAATATTGCCACAGGAAAGAACGTCTCATCATAATTAATACCATAACATTGACGATACCTCTTGACAACCAGATGGACTTTATAGGTCTCCACCTTTCCGTCTGCGCCCCTCTTTCTTTTGAAGACCTATTTACACCCAATGAGTTTAACCTCTTCAGGTGGATCAACTAATGTCCATACATCATTGACCTTCATGAAATCCATTTTGGATCTCATGATTTCTAGCCATTTCTTAGAGTCGGATCTCTACATCGCATCCATATAAGTGATTGGATCCTCATCGTTCTTATCGAGTTCGATGGGATCATCATCCTGGATCAAGAATTCATAGTATATATTCGGATGGTGCTGTACTCTATCGGATCATCTTAATGGTACGAGTTCACTAGGCTTCGAATCTGATCTGATCAAATCTGACTTAAGTTCAACATTCTGTATTGGACTTTCAACCTATTGAACTTCATCAAGTTCAGCCTTAGAGGCAATAGTTCCTTCACCAAGGAACTTCTTTTCCAAAAAGGTTGCCTTAAGGCTGACGAACACCTTTTGTTCATTAGCATGATAGAAATAGTATCTTTTGATCTCTTTTGGGTATCCTATGAATGTACACTTATCAGATCTAGGTTCAAATTTGTCTGTAACTAATTGTTTGACATAAGCTGGGCACCCCCAAATTCTAAGATGTGAAAGTGCTGGCTTACGTCCTGTCCATATCTCATATGGAGTTTTAACTATAAACTTACTTGGAATCTTATTTAATAGATAACAAGCTGATTCGAGTGCATATCTCCAGAAGGATATCGGCAAGCTGGCAAATCCCATCATGGATCGAACCATGTCTAACAAAGTTCAATTTCTTCTTTCAGACACACCATTATACTGTGGTGTTCTAAGAGGAGTCTATTGAAAGAGAATTTCATTCTCTCCTAGATATGTGAGAAACTCACTATAAAGATATTCTCCTCCTCGGTCAGATCGAAGAGTTCTAATACTCTTTTCAGTTTATTTTTCTACTTCACTTCGAAATCATTGGAACATTTCAAACGAATCTGACTTATGTTTCATTAGATAGACATATCCATATCTGGATAGATCATCTATGAAAGTGATGAAGTAGACATATCCACCTCTGGCATTTGTGCTTATTGGTCCACATACATCTGTATGTACTAGACCTAAGAGCTCATTGACTCTATCATCTTTTTCAGTAAAAGGTGACTTGGTCATTTTACCAAGAAGACAGGACTCATAGGTTGGAAGTGATTCACAATCATTGACTGCTAGGATTTCCTTTTGAGTCAACCTGTTTATCCTATTCTTATTTATATGACCTAGCCTACAGTGCCATAAGTAGATATTTGATATACTATCTAATCTAGGATGCTTGCCAGTAGAATAGACTATATTAATAAGTTGTGATAACATATATACACCATTGTTCAATTATCCATAAAAAGCAGTAACACCATTCATAATGACATTACAAACTTATTTTTTTATTAAAATTTTATAATTGTTCATGGCTAAAAGGCTTACAGAAATGATATTTAAAAAGAAACTAGGATAGAAATGATAATTACTAAAAACAACGGTATGAGATTGAAATATAAGTTTCAAAATTTCTAAAGTTAGAACCAGAACTGATCTTCCATCTTTAACGTTTAAGAATCTCTCGTCTTGCTCGAATCTTCTTCTGACTTGCAACCCCTACAATGAATTACAAATATGGTAAGGGCTACTGGTATCCAATACCCAGTCAGTAATATCATAAATAGAAAAATTGCAAGGAGTTATCATATAAATATCTTGCCTAGCAACAACTTGCTTCTTTCTCTGCCTGTTCGGATCTAGGGAGGCAATGTACTGAGGACAGTTTCTCTTCTAGTGCCTTCGCTTCTTGCAAAAGAAGCATTCAGGTTGACTCTTATCGAACTTGATCTTCCTAGTCTGATCCTGCACTAATGTCCCAGCCTAAACTTGCACCTTCTTTATTTTCTTCTTCTTATTCTTCTTTTCTTTCCTAAAGGATCGAGAACCAGAAGACGAACCTCCCACTAAGTTCACCGACTCTTTATGGAGCTAGTAATCCTTCTCAAAATTCTGAAGTAATCTTAGTAAGCCATGGTAGTTTACTTCAGACTTTGTCATTCTGTAATAAATAAGAAAAGGAAGATAGGACTTTGACAGCGAGTTCAGTATTGCATCTTTCTCAAGTTGTTCATGCAAGAAAAAGCCGAGTTTGCTCAAGTGCTCTATCAGCTCAATCATGTACAGTACATGATCAATGACAGAGGCTCCATCCCACATTCTGACATTGAAGATGGTGCAACTAGTCTTGTACCTCTCAACATCATCGGGTGTGCCAAAAGAATCCTCCAACATTTGAAGCATTTCATTTGACTGAGCTGTCTCAAACCTACGACTGAACTCGTCGCTCATCACAGCTAGCATAATACAGCGCATCATGGTTCGGTCACTGAGCCACTTCTGATAATTGTTTTTGACTATTCTACGTGCATTAACAGTTGGCTCCTCAGGTGCAGGATCCGTCAACACATATAGGATCTATTCATGCTCTAGGATAATCTTCAACTTTTGGTACCAACTATCGAAGTTGGATCCCACCAACTTATCATTGTCCAACAATGATCGGAGCGATAGAAAAGTGGCCATGTCTGCATAAAAAAATCAAAATCTAATTAGTAATTGATTCATTAAACCTAAAGATTTGGACTTTAATCAAAATATTTCTTTCACTATTTTATTCAAATAGATAGCCTCAACCTCCAATTCGAGAAATTATCTTAATTTCTTAGTGGATACTAGAATCCACAGAGACTGTACACGATCCCAACTTTGGTTGGTCTATTCATATACTCTAAGGATAGGTTCATAACTAATTATTTTTTTAAATATTTTTTAGTAAATAAATTTTATCCCATGCCCTGGTTAGTTGGCTTTGGCCTTCTCAGAAAAGGGTCCAATTAGGTCCAACCATTAACATGACCATACTTAGCCCATCTAACCAATGAATGATCAAGTCCAACTTTGGTTGGCTCACCTGATCACCATTTAGAAAAATGTATCCAAGAGATTATATAATGAATTATAATTCCATCAATCGATAAGCATCAAGCCTTTGGGCCTCCAATAATTATCCAACTGATGGACTCATTATCATCCACTTTAATGGAAGACTATGATCTAGTTATCATATAACTATTTCATTTTAGGGACCTAATAATTTTAGAAGATTTAATTTATAGAAGCGAGTAGGTCAGATTAACCAGCTTGTCATGATCCTCCCACTAACTTTACCAAGTCAGCTTAAGGGAGACCATTAATAGGCTGGTCTAGGAGCACCTAAATCAGTAAACTAATTTACCTAGCTGACATGAGTTAGCTCGAATAGTTAAGTGATCTGATCAAAACATAATCTCACCAAGAGGCTAGGTAAGTTCAATTAGTGGAAGGGTCTATCAGGCTTGCTATAGACACCATCAGAATAGTCAGGTAGGTGAGCTACCAATTAAAAATCATTGATCTGATTTACCTTAGATACCAGCTAGTTTAATTAGTTTCAATTAGATCAACCTAACAGTTCGTGCTAGACCGCGTAGCCAAGAATCAAGTCCATCTTGGATCTTGTTAAAGATATATACTTGACCAACTATAACTATTGCAATTGATCTAGAGAATCCTTCACCAAATCTAAGATAATAATTGATTAGATTTAGTCAATTCTCTAATTAAGTTCATTCTTTAATTTAACCCTAGGTCTAACCCAATTAATGAACCCAATCCCCACTAATCCATTAACCCAATGTGTTATGATTCGTGTCATAGGATCTTCAATTTACAATCCTAGAACCTAATCAAACAACTTCTTAATTCTTAATTAAGTTTTGGGCTGAGGGTTGGGGTTTGACTTTTCAAAAATAGTTTTCATGTTTATAAAATATTTTTACAACATGGTTCTATCAGCCAAGTTGCATGTTTGATTCATAATCAATATGCAAGTAACATAAACATGAATCTACTTTAGATCTAATCTAAACAGGTTCATGTAATTAAAATAGTTTCAATAATAATAAATTATAAATCTTTTTAGATCAAATCTAATATATTTATGAAGATTAAAATTAGATTAAAATATTTTTAATCAGATCATAAAATCTCTTAGATCTAATTTAAAATTTTATGATTAATATTTTAGATAAACACGTACTAGGACAATCTATTCACTGTAAGGGGTAAACCTTACAGCAAGACAACCTTATGGCAGTCCGTGCAATCTAAAATATTTTATTTTTAGATCTAAAACTATCTTAAATCTATTAAATTATAAATAAAGTTAGATCAAATCTAATAAATTTATGATTAGAGTCAGATCATCACAAACTAGGACAACTTATTCATTATAAGATAAATCTTACAGCAGGATAACCTTATGATAGTTCATGAGATTTAATTTTTTTTAAAAATTTAATAATTAGATTATAAATTAGATCTAATCTAAGAAATAATCTAAACATGCATAAAAAATCACGTAACAACAACGTGGCTCTAATACCAATTGAAGGTTCTTGATCTAAGATTTTATAGGTAGATCTTGAAATTTTTTCAAGATCTTGCTGCAGAAGACTTAAATAAATCAAATATTTATTTAAATAAATATGTAAATACCTAGATCTCAAATATATTACATGATCAAGGTATGATATTAAATCAAAAATTAAAATTAAATAAAAAAAAAGATTGATCAAATCAACCTAAATCTATACTACATCAAATGCAAGTATGAAGTTTATAGATTATATCTATTACCTGAGCAAGTTAGACGTTTTAACTTGGTGATTCGAGCTTGAGGATAAAGTCACAAGCCGCACACGCATTTAGCCTCTAGGAGTCATCCACACGAGCTTACGATCTCTGATATGAAATTCGATGTAGAAAATCAGCACAACATACTAGTACTATGCTGATACTTCTTCGACGATCGATCCGATGCTCTCTTCTTCGAAATTTGGACTCTCCAAAATATGAGAAAAAAAATGAGAGTTTACTGATTTGAGACTCTCTTAGAAAAAACTTAAAAATAAAAGAAGATTGAAAATAAAACAGTCCTAGAAGAAGACCCTCTTCTTCTTCTCTTTTCTCTCACCTACACACCTAGTTTGGTGCCTATGGAACCCCCACGCCCAAGGATCCTCTTTCTTTGATTTTTGCACACCCCAAATCTCTTTCAAAGCTCTATATTTCATAAAAAAATTAGAATAAAATTTATCCAATAAATAGAGAAAAAGAAGAGTCCAAGTTAGATCAAAATTCTAGACTAGAAATGTCCAAATATGGAAAGTTGCTTGTTGGGCGCCTCCTCCATAATTATTGGCGTGGACCAGTAAGAGAGGGTGCACAAAAAAGAAGATTATTTTCACGGAATAAGAGAAGAATTAATTAAAAGAGGAGGCGGCACTCAAAAAAAGGTGTTTTGGTCAACAAGGATTCCATCTCATAGAATCCTAAGCAAAACTAACTCCTCTTTTGACTTGATCTTCCAATAAATTGCCTTATGAGAAAAGGAGGAGAGAAAGAGGGCGTGAGAAGCCATGGGAGTGGAGAATTTTCACATAAGAAATAAAACAAAAAGGGCATGGAGCATGAGGATTAAGTGGTGCAAGTGATAGGGAGTCCTAGTCACACTGGGACTCCTATTTTGACTTGGTCAAATAAGATCTTTTAACCAAATAAAATCAAAATTAAACTAACTCAATTAAATAAGATCCTAATCTATTTAAGAACTTAATTAAATTAGATTTAATTTTGATTTATTTTTTAATTAAATTAAAAAATTGGGTTAATCCAAGTTCTAGTTAGACTAGGACTAGTTCTTTCTTGCACTTGGCTTATCCAATAAACCAATTAGACTTGATCCAATCAAGTCCAAACTAAATCTAATTAAATCATATTTAATTAGACTTAATCTCAGCCTATTGGCTTAATCAAATTAAGCTAATTAGCAATCCAATTGCTAATCGATCCTCTTGCAACACTTGCACTATGTTAAACACCATCGTATTGATTGTTTAACCCTAGAATAATTTTTAATCGTTAATCAACCATCCGATCAGATTGTAAGCTCTAATGTATGTGACCTCATAGATCCAAATTTAAGTCGATAGCACAGAAATAAATTTTTGTACCAATTGAAGTGACCATCTAGCAATGATATCCAACGATCGGATAGGTCGAAGATGTAGAATATCATTCTTAGAATCCACGTGGATATAGTTTTCATATAATTCATCTTCTTGACCATAATGCTCGTAGGACACCTCAGAGTTCAACTATCAACTCTGATCAGGTTGTCCATATTGTATTTCAAAATATCAAATCCATCTGATGGATTACCTTGACCAAGATTTTGCTATATTGAAATACAGTGATACATTCTTCTCCAACTCTTGGAGTGGTCAATTTCATCTTGATTACACTTTGACTTCGCAAGTATTTGACTGTACCCAGAATTCTTCGATTGCTGAATTAGAAATTCAGTTAGTCCGGTACCAAAGCATAGTGAGTTGCTTGTAAGTCACTAAGGTGATCTCAGGTCTAAGGGATACTTATACCTATATCTCATCAGAGATATTCTCGACAGCAGAATGCTCTGAAGTTGGTCACGTTCAATAACGATGTATCCATACATCTTACCTGTATGTCATACCAGTATCTCCATACTCCTTGGTTAAAAGGACAACCAATCTATATGCCATATAGCGATTTATGCTCGATAGACGCTGTTGTCCTAATTAATAGTCTATCATTTGATCGTGAACAAATTTAAGGACTAATCGATAATCCTCTCTTTATCAAAACTAAACAGTCCTAAAGACTTCATCACAACAATGGAGTTTAGTAGAAGATGTAAACTTGTAATGAAAAAGATGTCAAAATATTTTTATTAATTAATAAATTAATTATAATTATAAAATAGCTCAACCATCAACAGACTAACGATTGATTTTGGGACACAATTTCCAACAGTGGGGGCATGCACCTTGTAGGTTGGGATGTGGTGTGGTATCCACTGAGGGAGGATGGCTTGGGTATCCAATCCTTGGTCAAGGGATAAAAGGTCTTGATCGCTCGACATGCTGCTAGTTTTCTTCTTCATCCAACATCCATGTGGAATACTATGATGAAAGATAGGTATAGTCCTTGGCCAGTTGATGGTGAGATTTAGGTTAGTCGAAGAGCCTCCATCTTGTGCAGGAAGATCTGTATGCGGGCTTCTGATGTGATCCCCGAGATGAGGTGCGTGGTGGGAGATGGCCGCTCTATCAATATCCTCTTCCACTCTTGGATTGCGGACATGCCATTGATATGGTGGTCAATCTTTGTCAGCATTGAACTGACTGGCTCGATGAGGTTATATGATATTCTATATACTGACGGCAGAGCGTGTGTGGTCCCTAACAATTCTTTGGAGAGTAATTGGAAGAGCGTGTGTGGTCCCTAACAATTCCTCTCCACTGCAGCTCAGATGCTAGGGTTTGGGGATCTTCTAGCACTACGAGATCCATCACAATTGACCTCTACCGATTGTACTCGTTGGAGTCCATCATGCATTTGGATGGTGGCTAGATCTGGAGGCTTGGGGTGCACCTGAGGGTGAGCCTCTTCCTTTGGAAGGTGGCTTGGGGACAGTTTTCGACCAGGGCTATTTTGAGGGAGAGGAGTATGGACATCGAGCTTGCCTACTTTTGCTTGTGGAGTGGAGGAGACGATGGAGCATACCCTTTTTTATACCCATCGGCTAGACGAGTATGGCTCTTGGTGGGTTAGTATCACTAGATTGTCCAAGCTGAAGACTTGATTGAGGCCTTTCTTGACCTTTAGAGGTGGAGAGCGGGGGGTGATGAGTTCAGGAATGTTGCTATCTAGGTAGCCTACATCGTCTAGTATTTTTGATTAGCCAAGAACTGTGTAGTCTTCAAGACCAGGAGATGCCCAGCAATGTTCATCTCGAAGAGAGCCCTGACTTTCGTGCTGGAATTAATTGATGTGACCTCTAGGCCTTTGGAGACTTGAGACTCCTACCATGCTTTCATAGCGACCTGACGGGTTTCAATAATCTAGGAGCCCCCATCTCTGGTATATTTTAAGATCAATTTTGATGGGAGTGTCAGAGATTGGAGTAGTGGTGCAAGGTTTGTGATTCGATGGTCTAATTCCAGATTGATGGTGATTGAGGGTTGTCACTTTTTTGAGCCCATAGTTCCTCGAGCAGAGCTGCATGCAGCTTAAACAGAGGTCGTGTATGCTTGGTACGTTTTGAGAGCTACAAAGGTGTATGCAGGGAGCCATTACCCATCTTCTACTATGAGACTTCTCCATCTTGCTTTCTGGGTGCACGAGACTTACGGTTAGATATGTTTTTCGGGAAGCAAACATTGCAGCCGATTGGGTTGCAATCTATGACCAAGAACTTCTTTTTGGGGGGGGGGGGAGGGGCTCCAGGCCCTTTAGAGATATTTTATTTGATGGCTTCTTTTTGGATGTTTTCACATGTATGAATAATCCGTTTCAATCAAAGAAGAAGAGGAAGAAGAAGGAAAGAAAGAATCAACAGCTGCTTAATTTTTGCACCTTTAGCGGGCCCCCCTCGTGTTCCCCAAACACATCTCTCTCAGTTCGATAGCACCACCTGTGGAACTGCATAAGCTCCTGCCTGCACCAGATCATTTTATGCATGCAAGTTCTCATAAAAATTCTCTCCCGTGCATTTTATGTACCACCATTATTAAATCAGTGGTTGTTCAGCTTCAACCAGACTCATAGCTGTACTGAAAGAAGGTGTTGGAAAATGCTGCTGATTCTCGCGAGCCTATTCTCCATTTTCACTGCTAAATGAGCAATGCCTTACAGCCCAACATGGTGACTGATGCAAGGGGCGGCTGAAGAAACACGAAAGTGGAGCGACTCCAGCCTGCACCAAGGATTAGATGATCATTTGGCAAGGAGAATTTCATAAACCTGACATCTGCGATGATGCAGTCTTGAAGATTATTGATAGAATAATATAAGACGGATTTACATTGGTGAAAAGAGCTCAACAGGCGAGCAACCACTCCATACAAATCATGCTGGAATCGGACACACTCCTGCGCACGTTTGCACCTTGAGCCTGTTTGATAGAGAGAGTATGTGGAGCAGATCACAATTTACGGTAAAGGCTACAGGAAGGGGCCAATTAACAAGGCCGCATACCCAGAGATCCTACCGGCTACTATTATGTTTCCAATCAACTCCACAATCTTCCAAGCAAGCCCCCAAAGGAGAAGCCACTCCTGGTCCAGCGACTGGGCTGAGGAGCATTGGTACTGGAAGGCACTCTCTTCACATTGAGCATCACGGTGTGCCCTATCTCTCGACGGAGTGCTTCAATGGTCTTCATCTCCATGGGATTCCCTGACGCATCCCTCACATAGAAAACATTCATTGCCTGCTCTCCGATGGTTGTCACATCCGCCCTCGTGACCGTCAAGCCATACTCCCGAAGAACCCTCGTCACGTCAGAGAGCAAGCCCACTCGGTCTCTACCACATAGCTCTAGACTGAATCCCTGCCATGAACCTCACCGTAAAATTCGAACCACAGCACCCCTCATAGAAATTATGGATTTTCATTCTTTTTTTTCTGGAAATCATACAAGTTGATTTATTCAGATGCCTTATTAAACATGAAATGCAATTCGGTGAAGATTTTCTTTTTCCTCAAAAAACCTGTAGATGTCCTACATGACACCAAAGGATGAAAGGTATGTTCAAGTAAAATTACACCGATCTGCCTTAGGCCACAGGGGAGAAGAGAACATAACTAATCAACAAACAGTACATATCAAGCTTGAGACGATCAAAATCAAAATAAGTTTTATCGAACAACACACCTGATTTTTCAAATATCAAATTTGAGATCAGTTCGAAAAAAACATCAGACTATTAAAAAGGAGCCTTCTTGACATGGAGTTGCGCTTCCTACTTACCCAACTATATTTAGTCAGAGAAGGCTTGAATTATCCCTTTTTTTTTGGGGGGGGAAAAAAAAGTCATTTGGTTTTTAAGCTTATTAGATGGTTAACGAGTTGCCAAACGTTTTTGTGTTCCGTAGTTGTTTATACATTTCTGTCTAGTTCTTTATACATTTCCAAATATCCTATTCTCACTCATGTGACATTAGGTAAAATCTTGTGAATTGATTATTTAATCTTGACAAGAAGATATATTGTCCTGGTAATATTCAATTATATAAATAAAGTGACTCTAATGCAATTGGAGCACGGATTGATCCTATAGCAATAGGTAAATTGTTCACTCTATCAGATATCTATCGAATTGTTTATGGTCCTCTACAGTGTTTATGCTCCACTCAGAATCACATTCTGGAGAAAAACAATGAAGCTTGCCTCTTTTGAAAGTAAAAAAGTTGCCAAAATTTGTGCTTCTCACTGCAGATGTGATGGTCTACGCCTGAATATTATAAAAGGATATGGACTTTCAAACATAAGGCTTTAACACTCACCTCAGATACTCTTCTTAAAATTGCAGCTTCAAGGCACTTAATCACCATCTCCTTTTCTTCTCTTGAGTCAAGGGTGAAGCCATCTTTATGACGTATGTATAACTCCTGCAGATCCCATAACTCATCAAACAATTATCAAACCATCATAAAGAAATTTGTTATCTCTTCTGATAATCATGACTAAATTTATAAACTCTTCTGATAATCATGACTTTGTAGGGATATCAACATGCTTAAACTCCTCTCCAAAGCCAGGAAATTTCATGTTTGCCGTGAAACAAAAAATTTGGTTGCCATACTCAGAGAGGAAAAACAACATGCAAACACAGCTCAAACCATCAAGTCCTATCAAGAGGATTCCTCTTACGGATTGAATGTCAAGGAGTGAGTCAAAAAGAAGAACATCCAATGATCGATAGCCAGAACCTTCAAAAATTTCTGCATGTGTTGAATATGGAGTGGGTAAAATCATGAAAATCATAGCAGTTGTGTAGACGCTATAAATGATCAAGCATCCTGCTGAATCACAATGGCTGATGGCTTTAACATATCTCATTTTAATCAGAATCATTATGCTAATTAGTGGATTCATGTACCAAATGATAAAATGAATCAAAATTATAAATATTTATAATCTGCAACATATAAGTCCTTCGCAGAAAGCGCGTCAAGGAACAAGTTTCCCAAGAACTAGGCTTTAAGCCATTGTATAACCTGACAAATAGTTAGTATTATGAGGAAAGGAACAAACATCCATGAATCTCAAGGCAAAACAGAGAGAGCGAAACTAGCACTTTGAGCTTTCACATTGAACTTGATGTATTCTGGGTTTGTTTGAGGTAGGCATTTCATGCACGACTTGGTGGACCTATTAATCATGTGCATGTGCATAGAGAAGCTCATTTTTATAAAATTCAGTTCCATGTATATTTTAATGAAATACACATGCTAGCAACAGAAGATTTCTCAATATATTTATCATATTAGGCTTCTCAAAGTCAGTATATATCATTGTGCTTGAATATTATGTAATCAATGCAAGCTAGCTAAAATAGAAGTTTTCTACCATAAAATGGATTCAAGTCAAATTAAATTCATAGCAGTTCATAATGAGGTACATAATCACAAAATTGTCTTCATAGAGAATGCATATTCGTGTCACAGATGCCATTGTATTTCTTTCCAAGACTATATACATGCTGACATGATATGCTCTACAACCACTGACAGCTATTTTCAGGTCATACACATACCTGCAAACCGTAGGGGCCATCAGATGAGACAGATGCATGGAAAACAACAAATTGCATATCTGTCAATGTGCAGACAATATCGAACAACAATTTTGGTCGATCTTTGCACTTTATATTCACAACAGAGTACCCTTTTTCCTCACAATGATCAATCGTGATGACTGGTCTGAAAGATATGACCTCATTCCCTTCGGTTACTGAACCACCAATTTCATAGTCCTTGTCAGCAAGCATTAGCTGGTGGAGACGGCGATCCACATGGGTCGTACCTATAGAGAAGCTGGTGCGAGCACCCTTGACATCATCTCCACGCCCACGTAAAACGTTCCGGAGCTTCTCCTCCATTTTAGACAATCGACTTGGGTCATCCACAGCTTGAAAGGTGGTCTCATCATTAACATAGAGAACGCAAGCAACTCTCATATTGTGAGTCCAGACCTCAGCAGCTATTATATTGCAATGAAGATTTGCAAGAACAGCAAAGATTTCAGATAGGAGGCCTGGGCGGTCTGTGCCTATAAGTTCGATGGCAGTGTGATCTCCAATGGAGTGCATGCCAACTGATTTTCCCGGCCAAGAGCCTCCTTTTGTGCCTAGAATATTGCTCTCTGGACCTAGAGCCTGAAAACCATAAGATTTGAAGGGAACATGCTGGAAAACATGGTGACAAATCTAACAGATCTGGAAACATCGGGGAAAATATCTTGCTATGCAATATTAAAATTGGAGTCATGACAAAAGCTGTTTTAAAATAACGGTACCAATGGAATAACTGCTTTCAATTCAAACATCAAGACATTATTAGTATAATTAGTATTACATCATCTTTTGGTCTAATTACTATACCTTGCATGGAAATGAGTTCAGTTTATTGCACACTCTATAGAGAATTCAGCAAAGAGAGAATGAACAGAAAAAAAATATACTGTGATAGATTCACATTTTAAATTAACTGGGTATGTGGTTCAAGATTTAATAGGTATGCTTTTGGTTTTAGTTTACTAGGTTACCTATCATATTGTGGTTTTCCTCCTTTTTCTTTTTATTTTCCAAATAATATATCCTATCATTGTACCATAAAAGTATTGAACACATATCATAGTCAAAATTATTTATCCTCCTATGTGGATTGACCATACAATGTAAGAATTATGACACAACCTTAAGGTGGAAGCTAAATTCCAACTGAATGTATTGCACCAAGAGAGTTACAGGCAACTTATTTCATTTTAATTAGGTCATCTAATCTATTATATATATATATATATAAAACAATACTTTGTGAAGGAGTATTGTGGCGTTGCCATCTCAGCATCTCAGATAATTTTAATTATACTACATAAAATCAAAATATTATTTTTAAAATAATAATAAAATAATATTTTAAAAAATAAAAATAAGAAAGGAATAAGAGACAAAAAAATATATTTTTAAAAAATTTAATTTTTAAAAAATATATTATAATAATAATAATATTTTAAAAAAATACTAAGTTATTATTATTTAAAAAAATTATATATATATAAAATAATACTCTGTGGAGGAGTATTGTGGCATTGCCATCTTAGCATCTTAGATGATTTTACTTATATCACGTGAAACCAAAATATTATTTTTTAAATAATAATAAAGTAGTATATTTAAAAATTAAAAAAATAATATTTTAAAAATAAAAATAAGGAAGGGATTAGAGACGAAAAATATTTTTTTAAAAAAAATATTTTTAAAAAATATATTATAAAAATAATAATAATATTTTCTAAAAATACTAATTTATTATTATTTTAACAAGATTATATATATATATAATAATACTCTGTGGAGGAGTATTGTGGCATTGCCACCTCAGCGTCTCAAATGATTTTAGTTGTGCCACATGGAACCGAAATATTATTTTTTAAATAATATTTTAAAAATAAAAATAGAAAAGGGATAAGAGATGAAAAATATATTTTTTTATTTTTTAAAAAAAATATTATAAAAATAATAATAATATTTTTTAAAAATACTAATTTATTATTATTTTAAAAAGATAACATATTATTTTTTAATTTTAAAAATAATAGAATGCTAATTTATTTTTAAAAAAAATAATATTTTTATTATTTTTTAAAAATAATATATTTTAAGATCCGAATCGATTCATTGGATTAAATTAGATTAAACCTAATAATTATCCGCAAATAAAGCACGGTACTCCATCAATTTGAAAGCCAAATCTCTGCATTTAATAGGCTCTGAAAGTTTGGAGAAGATATAAGAAGTGAGGGAGCGAGGATGCGATCGAAATCGACGTTTATCGAGAGAGAAGAAAAGCCATAGTGGGGGGCACCAGCAGGTATGAAGAAGGTATAAAAACAGAAAGAAAGAAGAAAAAATAATAATAAAATATTATTTTATAAAAAGAAAGAAAAAAGAAAAAAAGGAAGAAAAGAAAAGAAGAGATAGAATTTCTCTCTTCCTTTAGTGGTGGCACTGACGCAGCGGTACTAATAAGGGTGCCGGAAGATGCGATTGGGATCAATGTTTACTAAGAGAGAAGGGGAGCAATGGTGGGGCAACACTGGTGGGCACGGAGAAGGTATGAGAAAAAGAGAGAAAAAAGGGGTGCAATCGGGATCAACATTTGCCAAGAAAGCAAGAAAGTTGTGGTGAGGTGACAAGGGGTGCGGCAACACCAACGAGTGCATAGAAGGTATAAAAATAGAAAGAAAGAAGAAAAAAAGAATAAAATATTATTTTATAAAATAATAAAAAATATATAATATATATAATAAATAAAATAAAATAAAATATTAAAAATTAAAAAATTATTTATTATAAATATTTATTATTAAAAATTTTAATAATTACAAACCATAATTATCCGTTCTGTGCAATGCAGGGTCTTCGACTAGTTTGTTAGTATTAGGATCATAGCTCCAATATTGCATCCGGACTAAAGTACTTCATAGGAAATGAACTTTAGGTAAGGTATGAGATAGTGATTCCACCATCTAGTGGCCCGTGGAGATTCTGTTCTACCTGGTAAGTGCTACAACCATCTATTCAACAATTACCACTGAGAAGTGACCCAAGTGTAACAGCAGTCAGCTGATGAGTAACTATCTCTCTTTAGCTTATTAAATTAGTTATGCCAGACAAATAAAGTTACAATTACTGAACTAAGCAAGATATACATAGCTTCTAACAGAAAAAAGCAAGTCACAACGGTGCCAATTGACGAGCAGAGGTATTCTTGACACCCTGATCAGTATAAAGAATAGTATGAAATACCGGTTTCGGTACGTATCAGTACCATGCTGGTATTGTGCCGGTATGGGTTGGTTCATAGTACCGATATTTGGTAAGCTCCTATGGACCAACTACCAAGCATCGATTTGCTACTAGTATTGTACAAACACATGGTACGAGATGGTATGGTCCATTACTGTACATTGTTGGGATATCTAAGAAAAAGAAATCTAAATGGCATGTGACCAAAAACAATCTGTTACTAACTCAATCTGTTGTGTCCTAAGGCCCTCAAGACCTCTAAGACACCCAATTACCTACCTGAAAAAAAAAAATTCACAAGAAATCCCAACATGAACATTGCTACCGTCAAGCCATCCATAACTTTATCAAACCTCTCTATACGCTCCAGCAGATAAAGAAACATATATCTTATGCAATCAACTGTGGTAGCGTCCATTGATTTCTTTTTTTAAAAAAAAAAATAAAGTAAGAAAGGGCAATGCCTAACCTTCTCAATGTACTCTATGGCCTTGTTGGTTATCTTCTTCCCTTGCTGATCCGTCACATGGAACACTGCATTCAGACCACAACGAGAAACAAAGCAAATGCAAATTATGCGATGCAATCAGCTGTCAGACCCATTTCCTGTTTTCAAGATTGATTTTCAAAAGGCAACAGCCCCTCCGCTGCCATCCTGGCTCTGCATGGAACGTTCCACCACTGCCACCACGCTCCATACCACGAAAATCTGTTACGGATTGATATCGTGGGTCAAAGAAGTGGTGGAATGGGGCAAGGTGGAGTGAAGCGGAGATGCCTTAATCTTCGAGAAATGAGTTTAGGGATGGTTTAGTTATAGTTAGCAGGACTATTTTGAGCTTACCGTCCATGAACCATCTGCCATCGGAAGTGATGTAAGCTTTGGAGATGAACAGGTCCAGGTCGCTCAGTACCTGCACGACTTCCAACAATATACCTGGCTTGTTCATGCTGTCCACCTGAACGACAGGTAACAATTGGAGAAAGCTTCTTTTAAGTTTTTAGCAAAGTCACAGCCCAGTCCATCCATAGCTATGAAAACCCATATTGCTTTATCTCTATCTCTCTCTCTCTCTCTCTTTAAAAAAAAAAAGAAAATAGTATTCCATATCTATTTAACATTATTTAACAATTTCATCATCATTTTGTTATTTAAAAATTAATATTTTAAATCTAAATTTACTTTTATAGGAAAATCAGCATCCTAGAAGCCCCTCATTAGCCAGATAAATATTTTAAGCATCCAAAGGATTAGAGTAAAATGGGTGGCGAAATTTGATAAATGGGCATTGTAGACTTGCATTAACTAGGTTTCGTAAAGAATAAAAACAATAAATAATGCTTACCTTAACCAGTGTGCAGTCACTACAGGTAGCATTGTCTATACATACTCTGCAAGAACCAAATGACGCAGCAGCTAGTTAGATATATAAATGCAATAGCAAACTGTTAACAAAATAATAAAACCATGGACGGTAATAAAGTGGACTATGCCATCTACCAAACAGAGAGAGAGAGAGAGAGAGAGAGAGAGAGAGAGAGAGAGAGTAGTTTCTATGTGAGAGTGACTGTGCCATCCACCCTGCCCCTATGAAGTGATGTCCTATTGATTTACTTTGGCATCGTAGTCTAACAAATGTAAATGCCCAAATGCGATGTTGCACGTGGGTGGCCGAGATCATTTGGGGAAAGGCTGACAGCTAATCTAGTCGCATCCCCTGTAATCAAAATGTATATATCCCTTCCAATGCACACCTTAGCTAATATAAGATTACCCTCTAGATACCAATTCGATTTGAAAGAAAAGTTTGTCTCTCAACTATAATGGTAGGACAGTCATGTCAGATATGTGTGGGTGAGAGAGAGAGAGAGAGAGGGAGGGAGAGACCTTGGAGGATTCATTCGTTGGCTGAGATTTTCATACTCAGGATCAAAGTAGGGCCACATGTGGACCAAGCCAAGCACAACTAGTAGCTTTCCTGCGCATCATTTACAACAAATATATAAATGATTAAGTGGACAATAAAAAAAGTATATGTACTTATTAATAATATATACCTGATTTAGGTGGATGGTGGGCTACATATAAGCTTATTATTTTCAATATCAATCCCAATGTTGATAGGTAATGAGCTAATGACTGCAGCATCATGAACAGTGGGAGAGGTTCTATCTTTAAAGGATAAAAATTTATTCTTTCCTATGTTTTCTACTTGTCGCATGGATGCTTAATCTGCTAATAGTGTATCTGAGTCCAAACATGTCCACATCAGAACAATGCAAGGGTAAACATGTAAAAGAAGAAAAATTCTCCAATAGACAGCAACCACAATCGGTTTCTAGAAGCACTTATTCACGGTAGGCCAACCAGCCGACCCATTAATTTATATATTGAGACCAAGATGGGATGTCCTCTCACTACCCATAACCATCTCACCTCATCTAAGCTCGTGAAAGCTTGCAAAATCGAAACTTTGTTATGTTTCTTAGAACTCAGCCGCCCACTCTTGCCTTCGGCAAGTGGCTATACCATCCTAGCGAACACGTGGAAGTGATTTATTTAAACTTTATAAAAGGCGCGATGTTTTATGCCACATTAAATCCATACAAAATTCCAAGCCATGTCCCACTTTAAAACCTTATTATAATAAATAAACTACTAGCCATGCTTGTAATATAAAATTTCAAGTTTCCAACAAAGTCAAAACATTATTCGATCAACAGATGATCAATGAGCCACCGATATATACCCATATCGAACATGATTCAAGCTGCTAAATTTACTGCTTTATAGCAGGGTCCACCATCCAACCATTGGTTTCAGCCCATATGGTTCGAGACCGGACCCGCCTACAATATATATAACATTTCTCTTAGCATGCAAGGAATCAAATTCTACGTCACCCTGACGATGCCATGATATAGAATACATATTCCGATTGGTAACAACCACACAAAGAATCCAAAAGCTACTGCTCTAAAGATGAAACAGCCTTTCAAGTTTAAATGGATTTAACTTGAGAATTCTTTTGGAATGCCTTGACAGAGAGAAAGGCGTCAAGTGATGAATATAAAAAGGACTGGTGATCGTAAAAAGTTGGAGAAATATCCCCGAACCATCTCGATTCTTGTCGACGCTATAATGAATCAATCAAAATATCCTCCACTTCCAACATTGAATTGCCGACATCCGCTAAAATAGGAAGGGAATTATTTTTGTGGATAGGGCGGACCATTCGGACGGCCATGATGAAATCGTACGTCCTAGTCGTGTGATTCAACGAGCATGCACACTGTACGGATTCCTTCCCGCAAGCGGTCCAATATTCCGTAGGATGAAAGAAGTAACGTAAACCTGAGTCGCCCGTTTGAGATTGTATCTCCGGATGCTCGCATAGAATTTTTGTGCAGTCCCATATTCGCCGTTCCTTTTCACATTCTCGTCGAGATGGATGGCGGAGATGGGGTCTCATAGAAATTTATAAAGATTATTCTGTTCCTGAGGAGCATAGAGAAGGGGAAGACTTGTGTGCGGCAGCCCTGTCGGAAGCGACAGGCGCCGGCAGTAACGGTGCGGGGGCCATGGACTGACTCTAGCAGCCATCCGATTAAGATCGGACGTACGAGATCTACCTCAGTCTAATCAAACGGCTGTGATCGCCCTTCCGATCTTCACGAAGATGCCGGCTCTCAATCTCAAAAACCAGAAAAAAAAAAAAAAAAAAAATCACGAATTTTGAAAGAACCCAAGAAGAAAGAGGCGAAGAACAAGCTCTCAGAAATATCTGTAACTGCGAACAATTTCCATCCAAGAAACGAAGGAGATCAGGAATTCTTTCGAGAGAGAGGCTCGAAGGATCCAGAGATTTTCCATTTAGTTTAAAAAAAAAACATAAAAAATCTTCGATTAGAACGAAACCACGGAACAAGAAAACGATTCTCGATACCAGAATTAATCATCTAGCAGCAGAAAAATCTCGGACTCGAACTAAAAGACGAGAGGAAGACTTCTTGAAATCAAAAACCTTATACCGGAAATAGAAAGAAAGAAAGGATTGAGAGAACGTGGAGACGCCTACCTCTTCTCCTTCAGTCCTCGGCCTCCTCCTCCTCCTCGGCCGAAATCTTTGCCTCAAGAGAGCCCCCGATAGAGAAGGGCAGAGAGAGAGAAGAGGATTTATAGAAATAAAAGCGAGAGAGAGACAGAGGGGAGATTTGGACGGAGTGGAGGAGAAACGGAGGGTATCTTCCGACGTTGGAAGGGCACCTCACCGCCTCCGCTACTCGTAACCTCCTACCCTGCTGAACACCACGCCTTCTAATTTTATAGCACTCGTACAAAAAATAAAACCAAATAAAATAAATTTCCAATTTATAATATAATAGTATGATCATGTTTAGAGAGAGAAGCGGTGAATCTTAGATGCACGGCGAACGAGCGGGGGGCGATGAAAGAATCTCGCTAGGTGTGAGTCTGATACGCTGTTCTAGAACTTTGTATAATCGACGGATCACCGTTTATGCGGTGTTTCTTGATGTTAACCGCCGATATCCGACGGATACGGGGTTGTACGGGGGCACTGATGGATATAGAAATTAACGAATTGTGGTACGGTGTGGCGTACATAGGACGCAGTTGTGTGGCTCAGGGAGGGATTCGGTGGCGTTTGATGCTTTGATTCGGTTTGGGTGGTTTAAACGGATTAGAGTATATATGTTTAGAAGGTTCTCTGTTTTGCTTAGAAAAAGAAAGAAAAATTAGCTGATGGGAGAGACCAAAATACCACAAAATGCCTGGGGGGATAACCCAGGGATGGGACGAAGGGTAATGACTAAGGCTCGCTCTGATGATTATAATAGGGTTGCCATGTCAACATAAGACAGATCAATAAATTATTAGGATATATTTTTTTAATCTTTAATATATATATATATATATATATATATATAATTATTTTTATTAAATAAATAAGAATATAGAAGAGAGAGTAAGTTTATGGCTAGTGATGTACAAATAAATAAGTGACTTATGTTATAATGATTAAAAAATAAGTGAAAGCACGTATGGACAAAATCCTTTTGCCAGTGGTAGCTTAGTTAGAAACACGAGTTCACTACAATCTCGTTGATATAAAGCTTAGCGTCACGAGTTTCTAGTGCAAAACTATTTGAATGCAGTCTTTCATATCATACAGCTTAATATGACAAATTTTTTCTATGATACAAAGCTACAAAAATGTAACTTCAATGACATACAACGTAGTATTATGAATTCCATCAATCGCACAAAAATACAAGAACATGGCTTTAATAACATACAGCTCAGCATCATGAGTTCTATTCGTGGCACAAAATTACAAGGATGCTAGCAGCCGTGACATGCAAAAGAGCTTAATGCTCTTTAAACACTTATCTGAAAAGTCTATTCCTAATAAATAAATCAAATTGATGTGGACGCTTATTGTCATGAATTCTATCAATCACACAAAACTATAAAAATATGGCATCAACAATATATAGCTTAGCATCATTTTAATTGCGGTACAAAATTACAAAGATGCCGAGAATCATGACATGCAAATAACCTTGTTGCCATATAAATATTAATCTGAAAAGTTTTAACCTACCAAATTAATAAAATTGGCATGATCTTGGGTGTGACAAACCATCAAACAATATTCTTTGATGTATACTTTGAAGCACAATTTTCGGTAAGGTCATCTCAAAGAACATTAGAAACATTGAGAGAGTTATTCAAGATTGGTTGTCAAAAGGGAGTCCGTTGCATTTGAAAGAAATGTTGGAAAGGAGCTGGTTCTTGTATATAAAAATTAATGACAATAAAAGATGCTACATTGTCATTTTTCTCATTCGAATTTGTCTTTTATGGATAGCTTTCGCTAGGCTCTACAAAACCACTAACCAGTCCATAATTATGTCGTGTTATATGTGATGTAAATATACAACTAACTTTGGTTTATTAACCTTATAGACGATAGCATGCAAGTGCAAGGACCATGGCTAGCTCACCAACAAAATATATGTTGTAAGAATCATTAATTAACCTCATAACACTTTAGTTGGTAACAACCATTTGATTGGCTTGTGAAAATGAGCCAAATTGGTGATATAAGAAACGCTCATGCCTAATTGCATATGTAGACATGCATAAATGCCACTAGACTTCCTTTTTTTTATTCTTCTTTTGACCATGCATTGTGAAAGAGACAAGCTCCACTCACTGATTTCTTCTTTCTTTTTCAAACACAAGAATGCAATCCTTTTGGTTTTCATGAAATACTCGAGTGTTTTAAGGGAATCTAAGTAGATTTTCAACGTTGTCCTCTTGAACTTTACATGAGACTATTGTTTTTTGGCTTGTAAGAAAGTGAGGACCAATTGAAACTCTCTGCAAATTTTCTCCTTATGCCATGTCATACCCAATTAACTGAAGGAACTCTACAAACACCCAAATGCATGCGAACCCAAGTGCATGTCCATTCACTTTCTCCATTAATGCAGTCTATCTAATATATGGATCAATAGATTATAGATTCGCTATATAATTCTTCTTCTCGCACGTACACTTGATCTGATAATGCCATGATCACCCAAAAGTATAGGAGCCCAAGAAAATGCTACTCACCTTCTCCTGCTTTGTGGTCCATAACCATGTGGAGCCGCATTCAGATATCTATAAATTTACTCGGTGGAAAGAAGAGAATTGGCTAGCTTGTCAAGCCAACAAATGAAATAGACACTATAAGGATTGCATAAACTTCATATTAATCATTAATTAGTGGTACCACAAATCCACATTGTGCATCTAACCTAGGCAAGATGCAAGCTCCACCTCAAATTGGTACAAAGTAACAAATTATCCAATTAATTCTTCACATTACTATCGAATAAATGAGTTCATTAAGAGCTATTCAATTATTTCACAAGTTTCTATAATTTATTCACAAATATTTTTCCTTGACACTTCATATTTTCTCGAGTTTGTGTTGGGCAAAAATCTCTAGTTGCTCTTCCAAATCAGAATAACCGCTCCTGCTTCAACTGTATGGGGATGCCAAACCTATGGCTATGGTTAGGACCACTGGCTTTGGGGTCCGAAGGCTAGCAAAAGGAAGATAAGCAACTATACCCATAGGAGACTTCGATTTGTGACCACGAGATGTTACTGCCGTATAGCTAATGGACCATGAAAGACGTTGGGCAGGCATAAGTTCCTTGCATGACTGAGTTACATTTTGCAGTAGCACCGACAAGTCCAACAACAAGCAAAAAAACCCAGTGCTTACCTGGGATGTGGACTAGCACCATTAATTGGCAAGCTTGGATATATATGACATTGCATCAGAGCTCAGAAGCACTTGTTCTGGGGGAGGTGCTTTTTTCTATGGTTGATGGCATGTATGGTTGATGGCAGTTGGATGCAGACATGGCACGCTTAATTTTGTTGGAAGATTCCTTTCTACCATGATTCCCAAATTACATCCTTTGAACATAATTATAGAGGCCTTCAAATGAGTTGATATATCTTTAACTACTTGGAATTTGTTCAGAGATTGCTTCTTGAAGAATAGTCTGCTTACACCAAGTATAAAGCAAGGTTTTTGCCCAAGAATTATCCCACTGAAATGACAGACAAGTTAAATAAAACTATTTGCTCGAAGAAGAAGAAGAAGAAGAAGAAGAAGAGAAAAAATTCTCTGGTCTGGAGCTCACTTTTCATCTTTTTATGTAAGGAGGGCCAATTTGCTGATATCTAAATTTTTTTGCATGTTAGCTTTGTGCAGGAAGAAACTTCTGGGACTTTCAAAACCAAAAAAAAAAAAAGAAAGAAAAAGATAGAATTTTTGGGGACTCACCTCAGTGGATTTCCAGTTCGAATCATTTTTAATTTTCATAATCTTTTCCCAAGTTCAAACGTTAAAAGAAAGAAAGAAAGAAAGAACTGAGCCATTTTTTATTTTTTTTTTAATACATCATGGTCACATGCAAACTCCCATGATCCCACTGAATTATATCAAAAGAGCATGCGACGCTGAAGTTGACCTTGCTGTCCTCAAGAATTAGCCAAAAGGCGCACTTCGCTGCAACTACGATAAGAACGAAGTGGTAAGAAAGGATAACCATCATACTTGTGGAGGCTCCACTTTGATCTGGCTGCTCCCACCGAGTACAAAGCCAATGTTTTAGTCTATGTAAGCTTTAAGAGGCATCTGAGTCCGCTGACGTGTGAGCGGGCTTGGTATGTGCAACTTCTAATCGTCCATGCTGTAATCCTGGAACAATGTCCATCCCTTAAAGATGGTGTGAACTCATAGCTAAACTTTAAGCAATATTAGTTTTTGATTCCTTAATAAAATATAGATGAGGGATGCTCATATAAGGTGCATATCACCATCAAAAGAAATATATCTAATTTTAATATTTCTAGATACTAGATCGAACCATCAGACGCATGTGCATAACAGTACAAGACTGACTTTAGTTTGTCGGTGATCATGATATATAAGATGATATCAAAGTATGTTAGGTAATCCCTCCAACATAATGTTAGAACCCTAAATCTCTCTTTCAAATGACGTATAGTGAAAACAAGCTAAGCTAAGACGGTCCATTCATAAAAAAAGCTTAGTTAAGACAGGTTGGTCCTTTAAATAGAAACAAAGTATCTTAAAAACCACAACCATGCGTTGATGTATATGTTGGAATATGTTGTTCTCTAATACGGGCTGCATTAACAAATTTACTTGCGTTTTCTTGCATATCTATATGGTTTGTATCAGCTTTGTTATCCCATGCACTCACGGACAAACGTATGCGTACATAGCACAGCATTCAAAGCACTTAATGGAATATCTAGCACGCAGACCAGCAAACGTGCAGATTGACTAGACAAATAGAGGAAGCAAGAGCTCGTTAACCGTCGTCAGTCCTGTTGGAATCTGGTGTATTAGGTGTATTAGTGCTTTTCTGATCGCACCCAACTTATCGACTAAATTATTATTTCTACTTGCTCTAGTAGGCTTCCGGCGTCGCAGGCTCAATTTCGTTCCGTTCTAAGTTCTCACGCGGAAAGGTTGGAGGGGCTTGTGACTACGTACGCAAAACATTTGGGCTCACAAATTTAATCTTGTCCAATTTGAAATATTTTTGTAGAGTTAAGCTCCACCATACATATATTATTTGAGACAAAAAGAAAGCTTTCCACTATACTATAGCCATACCACAAGGATTTTAGATGGGAGAAATACTTTATGCAGTATATGCGGTGCAGAAAAAATAAACCATTCCATATAATTAGACCATGTAGCCACTATTTTTCTAAGTATATTTAATGTCTGCAGTTTTGCTTTTTGAGTTAAAATTTTGAATGATGAAAATATTTCTATTTATCTATAGTTTTATTTTTTTAATTAAAATTTTAAATGATGAAAATATCTCTATTTATACGTAGTTCTGCTTTTTGAGTTGAAATTTTGAATGATGAAAATATTCCTTTTCTTTCGAAAAAATAATAACATCCTGTGGCTATATTATGATATCTTATCGCTATGACTTCCTATATATAGGATGTTGGGGATAAACTCCGCTCCTGCCGAAGTCTAGTTCGATGCTCAGCTTAATGCAATCGGTAGCCACGAAAGAACTTCAGTGGATGGGTCTCAGCCGAACTCCTTCAGTCGGCCAAACTGCTCAGCGGCCGAACTCCTTCGGACTTTTAGCGACCGGGTCTTAGCCGAACTTTTACAGCCGGCCGAACTGCTCAGCGGTCGAATTCCTTCGAACTCACAGCGGTCGGACTTTAGCCGAACTCCTCAGCAGCCAAATTTTTTAGCGGTCGAACTCCTCAGCGGTCGAATTTCAGTCGGACACTTCCCAGACATCCCCTCGGTCGGACTTCCTCAAGAGTCGGACTCCTTTCAGACATCCCCTCGGCCGGGCTTCTTCAAGAGTCGGACTCCCCCAGACATCCCCTCGGCCGAACTCCAGTCGGACGCCTCCCAGACATCCCTTCGGTCGGACTTCTTCAAGAGCCGAATTCCTCCCAGACACCTCTTTCGGCCGGATTCCTGGATCCCTCCTTCAGACGGACGCCTAAGAAAGTCGAACTCCTTTCGAGCTCCTTCAGCTATGGTTCCTCTCGGGCGACCCTCTCCAGTAATATTCCCTTCGAGAGTCTGAACTCCTCCGAAATGGACGATAGCGATTCGCTACCAAACGGCGATGGTTGTCACCATCAACCCATTACAGGCGGCGCTGCAGACGGCGCCCCCTAGGACTAACTCCGTCGGACCTTGAGCGGTCCGCTACCTGATAGCTGCAGCTATCACCATCAAGCTCCGCCTATAAAAAGGACTCTCCAGATACGCTAACCTTAAGCTCTAAACTCTCCTCTCTTCTTCTCTAAACTTTGTCAAACTCATTTCAGAGCACTCCATTCTTGTGGGCCAGATCTGACTTAATCATCAGAGGGTCCTGCCTGAGCCACCCCCCATCGGCTTCGGACAAAACTTTGTTTTGCAGGTTTTCGGCGGTGACCTCATCCACCTCCACTCCAGCTGATTCCGACGACGATTAAATTCTGCATCAATAGATTGACGCTAGAAGAAGGGCTGAACCATCGAGGTTTCCTTGTTCTTAAAGGAGTGCTCGACGACGATTTCTCTCTTTCCTCTCCGAAGATCTCTCTTCTTAGAATTCCTTTTTGAAGAGAAAATGCCTTCTAGGAGAGCCTCGACTCGATGATCGACGGCCTCCGTGGCCCGATCCCATCCAGATCCGTCTGCTCCTACTTCGGCCCTAGCCACTTAGGTTCCACCTACACCCGCGGTAGATGTGGAGCAGTTCAACCTGTTTGTCCGATAGGTTTGTGGCCTCATGGATGCAATGCGGGCAATGCAGCAGCCTCTGATGGTGACTCTACCAGAAAATCCATCATCCGGATGTTGGAAACCGGCCCCAAGAAAGAGTACTCGGGCTGGTATACCCGCCACTCCTTGAAAAGGGAAACAAAGAGTCGAGGATCCATGTTCGGATCATGATTCTCCACTAGAGAAGACCTTTCCCGTTTGTAGTTGGAAGTCCCCCAAGATCTGCAACCAAAATGACGCCCTTGATCACAGACTGCGGGAGATAGACCGGTGGATTGAAGAGCTCGGCTACATCACCCCGACTCATCATGCCGACGTCCGCACCGATCCCCCTTTCTCCCTCCAAATTATGCAAGAGTCCGTTCCACCAAACTTCAAGCTCCCTCAACTTGAAAGCTACGATTGAATCTTTGATCCGGTTGATCATCTGGAGGCCTTCCGGACAATGATGCTACTCCACGGTGCTTCAGACGCCATACTATGCCGAGCCTTTCCATCTATCTTAAAGGGAGCAGCGAGAAACTGATACTCGATATTGAAGTCGGATACGATTTTCTCTTTTGACCAGATGAGTCGTCAGTTCGCGGTTCACTTCATCAGCAGCCGACGTCCATGCCGAGGTTTGGATTCTCTGATGAACGTCAAGCAGAAGCAGGAGAAATCTACCCGAGCTTATGTTACCTAGTTTAACACTGTGGCATTGGAGGTTCGGGACCTAGACCAGTCTGTTGCGATGGCCGCACTCAAGGACGGCCTTCAGAAGAATGACTTGCTATTCTCCCTGGAGAAGAAGTATCCTAGGAACTTCGCCGATCTGCTGGCTCGGGCCGAAGGTTATGCCCGGGCTGAAGAGGCCTTCAGGGCCAACGATGATGAAGGAAAGCTGAGTGAAGCTCGACCGTATTTCCAGACTTCTTCTGGGTGTAGGCGAGCCTGAACTCCCCTTCGGGCCCAAGCATGCGAAAGCCCCGATGAAAGGCTGCGCCGAGGTTCTCCCCAACTCCGAGGTTCTCTCCAATGAAGATTCCACAACTACGCCCCTTTTAATGCCCCGAAAGCCCAAATGCTGATGGAGATCAGGGAACGGCTTTCGAGACTGAAGAGAATGCATTTCCATCCCAGCAAGCACAATCCCAACAAGTTCTGCCTTTACCATCGTGACCACGGTCACGATACTAAGGAGTGCATCCAACTCTAGGACGAGATTGAAGAGCTCGTCAGACGAGGTAGACTTGGCCGATTCCTGTGGAAACGACCTGAAGAGCGGGAAGATCGGTTGAGGGTGTTACCACCAAGTGGGGAGGACCAATGAGGAGATCGGTCGCCTCTTGGCGTCATCTATACCATCTCGGGAGAACTTCAACAAGGAGATCGGTCAAGAGATGGAGGACCGAAGAACCTGTGACTTTTGCCGAGGCGAATGCTCAGGGGTCCAGTTCGCGCACAATGATGCGGTTGTAATCTCTCTGAATGTTGCCGACTATGATGTATGCCGCATTTTGGTGGATAATGGGAGTTCGGCCAACATATTATTTTACGATTTCTACTCGAAAATATCCTTACCCGATGACCGCCTGAGGCATATGAACTCCCCGCTGATAGGATTCACCGATAATGCCGTGCCAGTTGAGGGCTTAATAACTTTGGCCGTGACTAAAGAGCGACACCCAAAACTGGCTAAGGTGCTGGTCAATTTTTTGATCGTCAGGACCCCATCCATTAGGAACAAGAGGAGAACCTCGTCCTAACGCAAGCAAAGTCCAAGGCCTCATTCATATAGGACGGGATGGGGGAGAGGCCCTGATGACGGCCCTTATGTGCCCCCATAGCCCGTTAGGAATAGGAGGAGAACCTCGTCCTAACACGAGCAAAGTCGAAGGCCTCGTTCATCTAGGATGGGATGGGGGAGAGGCCCTGACATGGTCCTTATGTGCCCCCTACAGTCCTTAGGAACAGGAGGAGAACCTCATCCTAACGCGAGCAAAGTCGAAGGCCTCGTTCATCTAGGACGGGATGGGGGAAAAGGCCTTGACGATGGCCCTTATGTGCCCCCACAGCTCGTTAGGAACAGGAGGAGAAACCTCGTCCTAACATGAGCAAAGTCGAAGGCCTCATTCATCTAGGATGGGATGGGGGAAGAGGCCCTCGGGAGAACTTCAACCAAGGAGATCGGTCAAGAGATGGAGGACCGAAGAACCTGTGACTTTTTGCCGAGGCGAATGCTCAGGGGTCCAGTTCGCAGCACAAGATGCGGTTGTAATCTCTCTGAATGTTTGCCGACTATGATGTAGCTCCGCATTTTGGTGATAATGGGAGTTCGGCCAACATATTATTTTTACGATCATACTCAAATTATCCTTACCCGATGACCGCCTGAGGCATATGAACTCCCCGCTGATAGGATTCACCGATAAATGCCGTGCCAGTTGAGGGCTTAATAACTTTGGCCGTGACTAAAGAGCGACACCCAAAACTGGCTAAGGTGCTGGTCAATTTTTTGATCGTCAGGACCCATCCATTAGGAACAAGAGGAGAACCTCGTCCTAACGCAAGCAAAGTCCAAGGCCTCTATCAATATAGACGGGATTGGGGGAGAGGCCCTGATGACGGCCTTATGTGCCCCCATAGCCCGTTAGGAATAGGAGGAGAACCTCGTCCTAAACACGAGCAAAAGTCGAAGGCCTCGTCTCATCTAGGATGGGATGGGAGGGCCCTGACCATATGGTCCTTATGTGACCCCTACATGATATAACCGCGTCCGTTAGGAACAGGATCGGAGAACCTCATTCCATAAGGCAAGATCGAGAGGCCTCGTTCATCTAGAGCGGGAGTGGGGGAAAAGGCCTTGAGCCGATGGCCCCTTATAGTGCCACGCGCTGGGCGGTGGTCGCTCCGGAGGCTCGTTAGCGATGGACCTACGAGGAGAGAAGAAGAGCCCTCTTCATGAAACATGAAGCAGAAGAGTCACCACCAAGCCCTCCGATTATCTAGGTGAACATAGGGTGAGTGGGGCGGACAGGGTACGGCGCCTGACAAGCGTCCTTAGTAAGTTTCCCACTAGTCCCGTTAGGAATAGGAGGAGA